>JAPYYT010000914.1:0-35175 GCA_030522565.1 Ceratosolen corneri
TATTCCAATCAAGAGTGAATAGTGTCATATTGAGCGTTTTTTAACACAAATTAATATAAATACAATAATATATTATTTCAATTCATTCGATAATGACCATAGTTGCTTTCATTTTCGGATACTTTCAATAAACCACAATTTTACAGCATTACCCTCGCCGTCTTCGTTTCTTTCTACCCTGCTATCTCACCCTTTCCACAGCCGGCCTCTCCGTTCCTCCACCTCGGGCTCTGATCTGAACACTCCCCAATACTATCTTGTGGAGAGTTCAGGCTCTGGTTAGTTCCCGAATGACTATAAACTCGAAATTTGTATTTACATATTGTTTGCACAAAATTACTTTATTAATTATATCATTTTGCTTAATATATATTTTATTCACAAATATACTACAGCAAATAATGGAAAGAGAAAGATAGTAGGGTAGAGAGGAATGAAAATATAGGAGTTGATTGTGATTCTGTATTGATAATTTATAGTAAAATATAATGCTGTCTATTTTGAATTGTCAGTTCCGCACTATCGCCACATTTAGACGTAAATTAATATCGCGAAGCTTTGAATAATTCTGTTGATTATATAAATAATTTCTACGTGCTTTACTTTATATTAATATAGTATTAGTATTAGATAAATTTACAGGATATTATCTACTTTGTAAAAGTGTCCACACGTTAGTGGCTTATTTGTCTTTATATATTGCTACTTGCTTGATGTGTGGTGATTCCGGCCCCGATGGACAGCGTTAAGTCGTAAATGGAAGTCTGAATCAGATCGGCTTTAGTCTACTTTGATTGTTGCAAGCTTCAGAATGAATTTTTAATCCCTCCCTGATGATAGTCGCGTTCCGTCGTAAATTGAACCCCGGATCAGATGAGTTTCAGTTATTTTCATTTATCGTGAGCTTGTCAATGTGTAGCAATATAAGATGATAGATATAAGATATAAGCAATATTAAGATTCCGATGCTCTAAGCTTGCTGTCAGATTTCAAGAATTTATCCCGCTTTTTGTCATGCAGTGCCAACGCATAACTGTCGTTATGAAAATGGTGAGAGATTTGGCAAGTATGCTGAGGTTGATGGATGAATATGTCCGTAGATTTTCTAGTACCACATTAAAAAATACGTAACAATCATATGACCATCGACAGACATTAGAAGATCAGTCCAAGTAAACTTAGTCGTTAAATTGTCATTATCAAGGAAAAGTGTAAATAGAATATACATTTTCGCAATGTAATGAATAAAACTATTAAAATATTTGTGACAGATTTGGTATTTCTAAAATTTTTAGAAATAAAATTGCATATAATTACTAATGGAAATATGATTGTGTTGGGTTACAAAAACAAAAAAAAGAAATCACCTTCAATAATTACAATGCAAACAAAATAATTTGTACATATTTTAATTATATCTGGAAGAAAGCTTAACTGCCACAGTTCGAACGTATGAGTTGTATGCCTCATAAAGTTAATGAATGAATACAATTTATTTCCTAGATCATCTTTCGTCAGCAGTCATGTAAATTCCGGAAAAATAATATAACAAAACGAATTATATTTGAACTGATATAAACACCTAAGGACACATTTCTCAATAAAGCTGCTGATTTTGGAACTAAATAGAATAAAACAGTTGTTATCCCATTAGATTAAATATGGTTTGTTAAATCTATGTAAATATATATTACGCACCTAGTATTTTTTAAAATATGCTGACAAATGCTTATAAATTTTTGAAAGAGATTAAGAAATGTATTAAGTATTAATACTAAAAAGTCTTAGTCAAGACAATCATATATATTGAATATAGTCCAAAGTAATACTTGATTTATAGTAGTCATATTAATTGCTTTAATTCTATCATTGTATTTTATTAATTTACTCTGACGTTAGCAATTTAAAGAATTCTATCTTTTTATACTCTGACTAAAAATTAATTAAAGAATTTGTGTAAATAAACTGATAGCATTATTTTTTAAATTTTTATATATTAAAAACAAAGATTAGCAAAATATCGTTTAATATAGTTAAAATGAATGAAAAATACTAATTATATAAATAAAATTTCCAAAGCAAATAAATAATATATGAAAGGTATTAAAAGTATTAAATAAATTAAACGAATTTAATAGAACATTTTTTAAAATTTTGAAAGATTCGACATTACAATTCATTAAAACAATTATGTACTTAAACGAATTATCTATCTTTGGTTTTTAGTATTTTTTCGAGATTCCGTTAGGACTTGGAACGTATCTCGATGATATTTTATTGTTTAGAAAGTTTCGTTGCCAATTTCAGCATGATTATAATTGCCAGATGTATCCCAAGAGTCTTCGCCTTCTAGAATAATCTCCGAGCATCGTCTTTGGTCTCGGCTTCACCAGTGTTTACAAATTTTGCCTTAGACTAAGTTCGTGTTTCCATTTTTTGTCAAGTCTTATTCCAAAAGAATGTAAAATTAACACAGTCATAAATATTCCTAGAACACAAAAGCGCCGGTCAGCCCATCCCTCTGGTTTACTCGAGCCGTCCTAAGAAAAAATTAGCAAGATTTTATACCATTTAATCCGCAGTAGTTTAACTATAAGTGCAACATTTGGCAATAAGACAATCGACCATTGTCTTACAAGGTCCTGACTAGGCCCCACCCCTAATCAATTCAATTCACCAATAAAAAGAAACAATTTTCAATTCTTCCCACTCCCCCAGGCGTGATGAGATCAATAAAAATAGGCTACACGAGTAGCAATAATCTGATAATTGCTTGTTCCAGTCACTTCTTTGGTGAGATAACTAATCAATGGGTTTTGTACTTCAGCATGGATGATATTAAGATAACCAATGCTAAACAAACTAATCAAAAGGTTTTGTATTTCAACTTGGGTGACATAAAGATAAACAACGCGGCGTTCAACTTACAATTGACTGCCACAGCAACTATTTAATCAAATAACAGGAAAAGTTCATTCATTTAATTAATTATCAGACTACAATTTTCCTATCGAGTATCACGACATTTAATATACAATTGAGTATCGACATAGTACGGAAAAATATACCGCTTATACATACATCCAACTCTATTTCAACATTATATTCTGCATATTATTATCAACGAAGCCAATTTATAATCACATACAAATAATCACAGGCTCTGTTTATAACACCCACTGCTATCGCTCACTTTGCACTATCTGACTCTTTCCTTTGCATCTTGGGGAGAGTTCAAACTCGGATTAATTTCCGAACAGTACGAGAACTATATAAATACATTCTATTATGAACTAACGTCATTATATTTATAATTATCGGTTTTGCAATAGGTATATATACCCATATTGAGTTTTACATTTATTCCACAAATTTTATTATCAATTCATTATATTGATCAATTAATAAAATTTTTTTATATACTTGATTAATATTTAAAATATTTGATATACTTAATATTAATAAATATTTTTATTACAAAGTTAGAAATAAAAAGATTACAAATATAATTTAACGTGTTATGACTGGATATCACTACAACTATATTATTATGAATTATTAGAAAATAATATTTTCATATATCTATAATTTATTATTAAATATAAGGTTATTCGAGTGCGAGCCCGAGTTTGAATTCTCCCTACTATGTGTGAGGGAGTAGCAGATTGTGGAAGGGTTGAGATAGCAGGGTAAAAGAATTCTAGACCAAAGGGGCATTATAATACCGGTGAAAAGCTGAATTTTTATTGAACAAATAATAATAGAAGGAAAAAAGGCGCAATTATTAATACGGTTATTTATGCTATTGTCTTTATAATAGTTTGAACTAGCCGCACCTGCACGGCGCTATTGTAAGCAGAATCTACGTTCTTCTATTTGCAGCGTCTATTGTACATAATTTTCCTGCACTTCCGCACAGATAACGCATTGATTTAATTCAGTGGTATTGGCGTGAGTTAACTAGATAAATCTATTATCCGAAACAAAAGGGTGGCGACGGCCCCGTAATTTTTGTTAATTACGCATAGACGAATCGCCACGTAGTCTTACAGGTCTTTCGGCTACCTGGGAGCTACGTCTCGGATGGGAAGGATTCAACCGCGGGCTTTATAAAGTAGCGTGCTCAGCGTCTGGGAGAAGCTTCTTTCGTATGAAACCTGACGTTGGGCGTGAGAACTACTCTTCCGGAAGACCACTGGTTGCACTGAAGACCCTTCCGAGATGGATCGGAAGACGTAGAGCAATTGGAGTAACTTCTCGCCTCGGCGTGTTTGCAGTCTTATTTTATAGCTAGGCCGCCGAGGATGTACAATTGTTGTGTGGTGGCGGGACTAACGAATTTCCCTACGTTGGTGAGATACTCTAGCAAAGAATATCGCCTCCTTAGGCAAGGGGTACGGGGTGATGACCGAGAGAATGGAGAGAGGGGGCTGTGTTGCGCAGCGCTTTGCAGTCCATAAACTTACCGCGCTTTTGGCTGGAAACACTGGTATTATAAACAAAGTATGGCAATCACGAAATATGAGAGGTTTCAACAGAATAATTACAAAGAATATTCGTAAGATGATAAACGAATATTATTAAGTGACTACTCGAGATTCTGTCGAAATCGCGAACAAAGGTATCAATTCAGAATTATTTAATTATAAGTGACATTTGTAATTTCGTTCAGAGTAAAGTTTAAAATTATTATTCATAATTATATTTGATAAGATACATGTGTATATTAAAAACAATTTTTTATTTAGAAAATTTGTCAAATTTTCAAATAATCATAATGAAAATAATTAACTCACATTTTTCAATACAAAATACAAAAGAATATTATTTTAAGATTAAAAAATGAAATTAATATTATTTAATATGTAAGCATATATTCTTATCTTAATATATAAGATTTACAAAATCTATAAAATTGTATTACACAAGATATTTAAAAATATTTTTGTAATTAGAAGAAAATTTATTTACCTAGGTGTCGTTGCTTGTGATCGGGGTGTTATACTTCGTTGTTCAATGAGACTACTAGTGCTACCGCGGCTCTGCATACTACTTCTTTTGCTGCTACCAGATAATTTAATATCTAACAAATGTATATTATGAATTATGTAAAATAATAAAATAATTTATCCTAATACATAAAAAATTATTGAAATTTCACTTAATTTCCTTATATCTTAAAGAATTGTGCATAAATATATAATAGATTAATTGTGAATGTTTATAGAAATATTTTAAATAAAAAAATGTATTATCTTTGTAATCTGTAATAAAAAAAAATTCATAAAGTGATGAAATAATATGAGATTGTTTAGAATACTCTGGAAAATAAAAATTGCTATACTTCAGAGTAAAAAAAGCTTCTCAAATATTTTTTAATATATTTAGAGGAATTTCTTCTTTTTTGAAATGTAATGGTAACATAAATATCAAATAATAAATCACTATAATCTTACATCTTAAAAACCGCTATAATATATAATTATCTCTTACCACACAAAACATTGAATAATTTCGTAATCTTTAAATACAAATTTACTAATCACTTTGTATTTAAAATAAAAGTGATTAATAATAATAAGCAAGATTCAAACAAATTTACCGATCCTATGAAATAGACACAGTTTTAAAATAAAAGTACATCTACTATAATTTTAAATATTTACTATTTAATTATTGATTTTTTTAAAGCTATAAATATAAATTGTGGATTTAATACCTAGTGATCGTCTGAATGGTGAATGATGAGTAATAGACAAAACTATAAAGCAATCAGCGAGGAAAGAATTTCTGTTAAGCAGAACAAATATTTTAAAAATTAATTGTAGAATATAATTGCACATTACATGATCCTAGATTCAATAATTTTTTTTAAGTTAATAGATCAACTTTTTTAAGTTAATATATACAGTTTTTAAACATTTACTAATAAATTACAAATTTTATAGGTTATTTTTTATAATCTTCGATTGGAAAATCAATTTTTTGCAGAATAGTGTTCTTTTGCAAAAATAAAAAATATTAATTATTGAAAATACTATTTTAATTTCGCTTTATTCTTTCACTTAAATTAAAATTAGAGTAAATTTAGTCAAATGTATTTTTTACATATCCCATATTAATATGAATTTAAATATACATATTTTACTAAATTTGTGTAAATATAATACAGTACTTTCAATTTTTTTAAAATATAGTTTCTGTATTTTAATTAAGATCTTTTAAATAGTTTTAGAAAACTGAATATTTATTATAGATACAACTTTTAGTTAAAATATGAAATATTTAATTGTGATATTATCTTGAACAATTGAAACGAAAATTCATAACAAACTTTATTAGCTTCTCAACGACTTAGATTAAAATATTTATTGTTTGCATAACTCCGCATGACTCTATTTGATCTATATCTGTACGTCAATTGAAAATAATAAACAATTAATTGGACCAAAAGAATAAGATTTTCATTTACAAATCAGAATTTATAGATTTTTATATAAACACTATTTGGAAACGTATGATTTTTTAAAAATAACTCAATATTTTTAAATCAACATATGCGAACATTTACATACTATGAGAAAGATATAGAAGAAAAAATTGCACCTGAAAAATGGTAAAACAACACTATTGCAAAGGTAAAAGGCCTTACTTTGTATTAAGTCCGTTATTAAATTGCAAAGTTTTTTATTCATAGAGTATACTGTAAATGGAGAAAAGAAGTAATATTGAATTAATAAGATTGAATTTTAATTTCATGTAAAATGCTGACGATACTAACTTTCGTTTACTAACAGGTTTTATAAGGAAAATGTACGAGAACTTGATGAAAATATTTTTTTTGAGCAATATCAATCATTATAGAAAAATTAAAAAACAGCTGAATAAAGTATAATAAATACTAATATATAATAATAGTATATAATTAGCATTGACTCAAGTTATTAATTTTGGTTAACTTTCATTTCTTATATTGTTTATTTTTAAGAATATCTAAAATAATATTAATAATTAGAAAAGCCAAGTAATAATATGTATGTATACGTAGTAATTAAAAAATGTCAATTTTTAATAAATAGACATTTTTTCACAAAAAATTAACTTTCTCGAACAAAATTTTATGTACCATATATATACAAAATAAGAAACATTACTATATTTTATTATTTATTTAACCATTTAACAAATTTATATTTTCATTTATTATAATACAAGTATATAATCTAAATGTGAAAATTTATTTTAAGTTACTTATAATTAAAATTGTTTTTAGACAACTTTACCTGGATCAAGTGGAAAAGCAATATCTTCTCTGTCAAGATCATCTTCACTTTCAAGATCATCATATGCTCTCTCTGTGCTATTACAAATATTCGACGTATGTACAGTGACCGACAATGGAATTAATGGGCTTGTTCCAGTAGTTCGATAACAACACTTTATTTTTTCATAAACAGAATGACTATCTTCTGATGATTGAATAGATTGCAATAGATCAGACGATTCAATATTACGGTAAATATTATTATCTAAAACAATTTTATATGTTACAATTACTTATAAAAATATATCATATGATAAATATAACAAATTCATACATTTATATTGCGATATGATTAATTAAAATTAGTTTTAATTTGTTTTTCTTAATTATAATTGTTTTTTAACTATATTTATTTTTATATATTTATTATTAATATTAATTTTATGCTACGTAATTTTTAACAAAAAACCACTAGTTATTTATGAATTTATATTACAACTACTAATGTTAATAATTTTTAATTTTTTAACATTTGCATTAAATATATTGAAATAAACAATTATAATCTTTTTATTCTAAATTTCACAAGACTCTTGATCATCTCTCTAGACTACCGCTTTATTTGAAAAATTTTAGAAATTCTTTAGATGTGCTCTCAGAGCGTACGACTATAACCAGAATATACATCGACTATTCTTTTTTTCGATAATGACATTTTAACGACTCTGTTGACTCGGACCGCACCAAAAGTACACCTCGAAACCATGCCTCCTGTAATATTAGTCTCATAAAATGAACGGACAAAAATTTCTAGGAATCGTTGTGTAGTTACCAAACTTATTTTTATAACAAATCGATTCAAATTTGAAAAGTAAACAATCAGCCATGTGCCCGTGGATCGCGCGGTTACCCCGACGTCATGAAGTATGGCTGGATTTTTTATGAATTTCAATTTCGTTAAGAAAATATCACGAAGTACAACTAAACTATTTATGCCTAGGTATTGTCCGTTGTTTTTAATAGGCTTGTATTACAAGATATATGATGGTCATATTGTGACCATTGTCTAAATCTTTCGAGACACACATAAACATATTGAATGCTTTTAAAAGAATTTACAAACAAAGAGGTAGTATTAACGGTAGAGGACAACGGAATTTCAAACACAATAATATAATGTAAGAACTTATACTAAGTTGTATTAAGCCTTTTTGTTAATTATCTTTTTCAATAGTTATAATCATTATTTCTTTTCTTTCTCATTGCTTTGAATACAAACATGTATCATTGTCTATATTTCTTTCTCTACAAACAAATCCTACCAAACCTGTTCGCATTCTTTATTATTTTTCATTTTTCTGTTATCTGTTATCGTTAACTTTCTTTAATGAACCATCGATATGGTCTCTTTTTGCTCTTATATCCATTCCTTATATTATCAAATCTTAATTTTTTAACTGATATAATTCTCAGTAAATTTTAGCTTATCTAGATTAAGTCTTTTTTATAAAAAGGATATGAATTTCATACTATTATTATATTATAAATATTTCTGTTTAAATGAAGTTTTTTATAATATACATTTCGATTTAATATAAACTAATTGATATTTAGGAGTCATCGATTTTCTGTTAAGATTTGGTAAAACAAAAAACGTCTTCATTAAATTTTATATACATTTACATCCAAATTTATACTTTTATTTTATCAATTATAAAAATTTACGAAACTAAAAATCTACTATAATTATTAATTATATATAATTTAAATGTAATAATATAAGTAGCAAGGCATTAAATTTAAACCAGGCGTTTGCCTTTATTCTTTATTATATTTCAAATAAAACTTTTTTTTTTAAACTTATTTCTAGATTTATAAATAGTTATATTAGATTATAAATAATAATGATAAAATATAATAGTAAAATAAAATATAACTTTGATGCATATGTTGGTATAATCTTTTTTACAAATAACTATTTCCATACAATAAAAATTAAAAATGTATAGTCAAAATTAATTTATAATCTTAATTGTACAAGAACAATTTGCAAATAAAAGAATAAATTATAATTTGCATAAAGTATAGATGAAATATTCGTTAACTTTCAAAATATGATCTTAAAATATTATTTAATATATCAAACTATATTTTATTTTTAAATAAGAACATTAATTCAATTTATGAAATTGATATATGTACTATATATACTTAATAGAAATGAATTTGTAAAATTTCTTATGCGAAGAAATTCGTTTTTCATTAAATACAAAGATTAGACTTGTCGAACACTGAAGAGATAGTCCATTAAATTCTTCTAAAATACAATTGTAAGTCTAATTTGTTTAAACTCTTAAAATTAACGTATTCAATTAGAAAATAATATTAATAAGCTATTAAAGTTGAGTAAATTATCAAAATGATAAATGTTAATTATAAAATCGAACTGCGTATAAATTTTTTCAAGTTTTTTGTGGCAAATCTGTTTAATTACAAAAACATCAAATGATGAATATTATATTATTAATAAAATGATTAAATAGTAAGTATACGTTTAATATTATAAGTAATTAATATGATAATAGTTTATAGTACTTTTTATTCTCGGGTCTGTACTATTCTTGTAATAATAATCGTTTAATTTCGAAATTTACCTTTAATATTTTATCTATAGGTATTTAAATAATATATGTACTTTCTGATTTAAATATATATTTGAAATATATTAAATTATTAAAAAAACAAATTAATTAGATAAATGAAATATGTAAAATTAACAAGTATGTGTGTTTGAGATTCTGTAGAAATCCCGAGCGGCTCAAAATGATATATTATTGTTTTGAAATTCATTATAATTTTAGTATGTTTATCATTGCCCGAATGTGTCAGTTTGAGTCTTTTCTTGGAACATGACTTTCGAATATAACCATCTTTGTCGCAGTCTTATTGTACAGTAAAATCAAATCAACATTTAGGTAAGTTTTCTACAAGCAAAGGCAGCAAAGGGCAAAATCCCTGGCTTCAGAAAAACCAACTACATGACCATTAGAACAAGGAACCAGAAGAAAACAATAAGCATCCGTTTATTTCATGAACTTGAGTAATATGTATATATATAGACATTTGTAGATTAAGTATTCCTTTAAGTAATTTCCATTCAGTCTTGCATCCTCCTTTCCACTATCTGTTTCTTTTACTTAACATTTCGAGGAGAATTAACACTTGGATTAATTCCCAAACACCGTGTATTAAAAAAAAACATTAAATGAAAGAATCTATTAAAAATATTTATTATAATATTTGAAATTTCTGTAACATTTATAACCATTTTTAGATTCACAAAGATTATATTGTTAGTTAATACTGACTTTTCATATACATCAATTATTATTTTTTGCAAGTAAACAAATGCAAATACCATTATACTAAAAAAGCAATGATAAATTATCAAACTAGAATGTTACCTACATCATTTTTTATTTCCAAAACAAATATTGATTAAAATATATTAAAAACTAAAAATTGTTTATTTAATGTATAAAGATATCTGTACATATATTTTTATTAATAAAATAATTGTTTGTAATATTCATTACACCAATGCAATTTAAATAATTGTATTGATATATTTTGATTTAATTTTTAGAAATTAAAATAAACATTTTTAAAAATGTTTTTTAACAAATATAATATAAATAAGTTATTAAATTTTAAATTAAAATAATAAGTTATACCATTCAACCCTGAACATAACGTTCCATTATCTTCATAACTTTCTTCGAGCTCGTCCCACCATGGAGGTCGAATGAGTCTAAGGTCAGCTCTTCTAACAATATAGTTTTCATTCTTTGATAACATCTCTACAATAAATCGCGTAGGCTTTACTAATATTTTACAAATAATCCCAATTGAAAATACATTAGTAAATTTTTCTTGCTCAATAAGATTCGTAAAATTCGGTTGACGAAAGCACACTTTCGTATCCAATGATATTTGCCTTGAAGATGGACATGCATCACTTATTATATCATATTTTCTACTGGTAAGGATATTATTAAATTTTATTAATTCCTTTTCTATATCCAACTCGACCAATAAATTTTCTTCTGATGCATGTTTTATAACTCCAGGATAATAATGATTATTACGGAGAGCTAAAATTCGATGGTCCTTCCATTCATTTAAATCAATATTAATTCTAACTATAGGTACCGTAGACGTTACCGATTGATGATTATAACTTTCGTGACGAAAAGATTTGTCTCTTAAAGAATAATTAACTGCCGTTTTCTGAGGTGGAATAATATCTGTAGACAACTGTAATACAAAAATGGTTATCTATATATATATTTCTGTGTGTTTATAAATACTAACATACAACAATTAAAATGATTACGTTTACAAAACTAACAAAACATAATATAACGTAATATAACCATATATAATATTCATATTTATATATCAACTATTGAGAGTTGAGGACCTGAAAAATTGTGTATTAAAACTGAGTCTTCGTGAATTACCCCGAGAAAAAGTTCTCGGTTGTGTGAGGGAGAGGCGGACAGTGGCGGTGGAGAGAAAGCAGGGTACAACAAAACAAAGGCGGCATTGGTAATGCTGTAAAACGGTGTTTATTTTAACGTATTGAAATAAAATGCTGTCTTAGACAATATGGTATTAATATAATGCTGTTTTAATTTTGAATTATAAATCTTAAACTATATTAATATTTAGACATGAATTGGACTCCGTGTAAGCTTGAAGTGAATTTGATTAAAGGTTTTTTATTTTGGCACGGGCGCAATGTTCAGGCGTAATTGAATCTCACCAAGCATGACTTGTTCTGTTACTTTAGATCAATAGGATTTACTTGAAAGTCAGTGTTTACTCACTGAATTACACCACTCGTGCTTAATCGCGCTTGCTTTCGTGCTAGGCGATTGAATCCTGGAAACTGCCTCCTCTGGTTCGATCGCCCCGAGCGTGTAACACGATTCAGAGCCCTTACTACTTTCTCAGTGCGACTTTTCAACTTTGATACTTTCTTTTCCTATATTGGTTGTTGAGAAACTAATGACTATACACAATTTTGTATTGAAAGATTACAGGTCAAAAATCGATACTAAGATTCTGTAAACCAAAGCCGATCTGATGCATTTTTTTTTCGGTGATTGGTTATGAACTGTAATTGGTGTCCTCTAACCGGTAGTGTCGATGCCCTTTTAGGCGGTGGAGGCATCCAAGAGGTGGCTGCGCATTGAAACGCCGAGTTGGCGCGTGAAATCTTGTATCGACGTTCGGCGCATGGCGTCTATATGCATCTATTTGGTGTGAAAACAACTTGGGTTCTTGGAAAGTTTTGTCCGTTAATTTTAGGAGACGCGCCTAGCACTACACGTGATGATCGGTACGACAATCGTCAATTTTTCAAGTACAATACTCGAAAAGTCGACCGTTTCAAATCACTGTCAACGTGAAAATATACTTGAAATATTATCACAGAATTCGTTGGCTCTTCGGGGACATAAAAAGTATTCAAAACAAATGTCAATAGAAAATATTATTTAGTGACTTTTGAGTGCATCGGGTAATATTGTGAGTTTTTAAATAGGTCTAATCGGGCTGGCATCTGCAGTTTTTAATATTACGATGTTCGTAAGCTCATCTCCCCGATGTATCGCGATTACTCTAGCCCCGGCCACTTGCATTACGCGCTTCGTTCGCCTGTTATTAAAACTAACATTAAGGTGCCAACCTTAATGTCGTAACGTTTCTAATGTCATTTTGATATAGATTGATGTTCATAATACTTTATCGAGCTATCCCAAAATCGTTGAACTTCCTGTTGAACGAATTGCCAACGAGAGAGCCTTGCAATTGACAAATCCGGTATTGCAGTGATTGGGGTCCTAATTAAATAAAGGCCTGGTGTCAATGGCGACATGTCCTCCAGATCATCACTAAATAGTTCCAGTGGATTCAAATTTAAGATTTCCTCGATTTGGAAGAGCAGGGTTGTCAACTCTTCCATTGTTAGTAATGTGTCTTTCATCGTACGCTTCAGATGATATTTTATCAATTTCACTACCGTTTCCCACTTGCCTCACATATCAAGTGTTGAAGAACTTCGGATAAACATTTTTTGCAAGGCTGCCTCTGCTCCAAGGAAGGTGGTGCCACAGTCCGAGTCAATAGTACTAGGAATACCTCGGCGTGACATAAACCTTCTATTGGCAGCAATGAATGCCTCGGTGTGATAATCTCTGTTTATTTCCAGATACACAGCTGATGTAGAAAAACAAACAAAGATGCACATCCAATACTTTAGCTTTCTGAATCCTCGACCTCTGCATGTTTTATAAAAGACTCGCCTCGCATAGTCGATTCCTGTATGGGATATTCCAGCGGGTAGTTGGCCCATCATCTGATGGGCGCGATACCACACTGTCGAACACAAATTACGCACCTGAGGATGTAAGACTTGAGTTAAGACTCGTCCTCCAAGGATCAAATATCGTTGTCGAATGTGTGCTAAAGTGATTTGAATGCCTTCATTTAATGCTTCAAGATGTACATCAGCGATTACAAGTGTGGTCAGACTAGGTAGAATGACCGAGTGCTTAGTATACTCAGGTACTTCAGCCTCTCTTCACCTTCCTCCAACTCGAATAATTCCCTCTGCATATACATAAGCCGACAACCGGCTTATCATGTGTTTGGGACGGAAGTCTTCTTGCCTCTGATATTGTTGAAGCTCATCTTAGAAGAATGCAGTGTGAGTGGACTCATCCAAAATACGTTTCGCCTTCTCCATTTTCTCTAGTGTTATGTGGCTCTCCTTTTTTTGAAATCAATATAAGATACAATAATTATCAACAATTTAAAAACATCAGAAAATTTATATTACAGGTCACTGATATTTTGCTTTGGTTTTTGCACAGCACT
Source organism: Ceratosolen corneri (assembly GCA_030522565.1). NCBI lineage: Eukaryota > Metazoa > Arthropoda > Insecta > Hymenoptera > Agaonidae > Ceratosolen > Ceratosolen corneri. The sequence goes on from JAPYYT010000914.1 coordinate 14,210, forward strand.
CAAAAGAGATGTACCCTTGCGTGTTTCCATCATGCAATTTTCATCTTTCTCCATAGGTTGTGCTGGCCAAAATTCTTTATCATGTATCCATTGGGTAGCTTTCCACCATAACTCATAATCTCTTAATTGCATAACTGAATTACCTCGTGTTGCACAGTCAGTTGGGTTCGCTGAACCAGGGACATGTCACCATTCCGATCACGGGTAAGTTCCTAAATTACAGATCCTATAAACCTTTATGGTTTTGCCTTTATCCACGATAATATTTCTGTTAAGTCTGTCCACATATGAGTTGCACCTTGGTCTTTGTAAACATCGTTGAAACCTTGCACTCATGCCCGTGTGTGACACTCATAGCTTGGTCGGAAACATCACAAATTCCAAGCAATTCCACCACTGAATCAGACCATGTACTGATATGCTTATTATTTCATTCAGAATCTTTCTAATACTGGAGCATGGTTTTATGTGCTTGGGTGGTAAAGTCGCGCCCCAAAGATAATTTTCTTTCAGAGCTGCTGCAACAACAGATTTGTATTGATCACCACAGGGGATACAAAACCTAATAAATCAAAAGTACGAACAATTTTAGATAATATTTTTCTTTTAGTTATTTTCCTAAAATCATTTTCTAGAGGTTTGCAAATGAACATAAATCTATCGTTCTTTGGTAATCATTTTAGTCCTAAAATTTGGGTGTCGCAATCGTCAAATAAAATATATCTACCATCGGAGTCTTTGTCATTCAAAGCCTCTATAATACCTGAATTTGTGGTGTGCCATTTGCCAACGAAAATCCATCCGCCTTGCAGAGGTTTCGTAACTCTACAACAATCTCATTTAGCTGCCTTGGCGTGTCTGCGTCACCAAAGATAGAATCACCGTATCTACCTCAACTTATAGAAAGCACAACGAAGGGCAACTTCTCCCCTTCGTTCTTGATAAATTGCAGCAACGCCCTAACAACCAGAAATGGTGCAGCTTTCATACCATACGTTATTGTACTGAGAATAAATAGCACGTCAATACCATGTTCGTGAATCCAACTTGAGTTAACGTACCAGAATCCATGAAATGAACGAGAGCTCAGACCTATTATCAAAGAATACACGTAAAGTCATTATTTCCAGCCTTCGTCGTAGCTAAAAGAAAAATAGTAATATAAGTAACTTCCCTACTGATAATTGCACCTTTGTCCTAAGTTGTTACAGAATTGTAACTCCCGGATATATTACGGTGTTTACATACATGTAATAGCGGATGTTTGTTTTTACAAATATCACATCCTTTTTTACTATAACATTTACCTCCATGATTTCCTAGACATACAAAACATAACTTCTTTCTATAGACTAGTTTCCTTTTTTCATCTAAAAAGAGCTCTCTAAATTTATTGCAATCTTTTGAGTGTGCTTCTTTGCAAGAATAGTAAACTGGGGTTTGTTTTTTTCTTGAATCAACTCTGGGCATATTCGAGTGATTGGAATTTGCAATGTGAGCAGAGGTCTTTATTTGATTCACTTGATTAGAGAATAACTTTCCTTGTTGTCTCTGATTTTGTCTGACTCGACACCTAACTCTAAAGAAAGTCGTAGAATTGATTATATCTTGGGTATTTCTTGTATGGCTTTATTGTTCTGTCCCATTTCATGCTCAGATTTTTGCTAAACAACTGAATTATATGATGTTCAATGAAAAACTCTCACAAACTGTTCTTCTTTGCTCAATAACGCAATCGTTTCCTCATATCTTTCATCGTGTAATATAACTCGTCTGCTTCATAGCTTAAAACTTGCACTCCTGAATGCCAATATCAGGTTGATGTGTGTTTTTAGTTTCTCCATGTTGTAATATTCTATAAAAATTCCCCAAAGATAGTTCTAACGAATCATTCTCAGGATAATTGTTCAATTAAATCATGGGGCTCTACCTTTAAGCAACTTCTAAGATATTGTAATTTATTCATATCACTTAATCCCTTCTCATTAAGATTACATGAGTGAAAGTATCTCTGAATGCAGGCCACTCTAAGAAGTTTCCATTGAATCTGGTGATCTTTATTTCTGATGGTATTATGAGATTTTTACTAGATGTATTTCTTCTTTTCTATTGTTCTCCAAGTGCAAGTGGTTTATTTCTTTGAAGTCAGTCATTATTTAATTTACAGCAGTGCTTTCTTAGTATCACGGTAGTCATCCAGTATCATTTTTAATCAGTGAATGCATCTTTCTTCGTATCTCATCAATGTCAGAAACTTATTAGGCTGTTCAGTTGGACTGTCTGTTATGATCTCAGTTTCATCTGTTTTTGACCTGATGAACACCTTGTGCTCACTTTAATTTGTTTGTTTCTGACTGATTGTTTTTATTTCCTTGACAAATTAAATTGATGAAACAAAGATTTAATTCACCAATAAATGATTGCTCCTGATAATCTGTAATATAATTTTAAATTTGAAGCCAAAAAATTGAAGATGAATATCGGTCGGTAATGTTATTCAGTTTTACGCTCTATCTTATGACCTCCTTTCCATATTGATCTGTCTTATCGATTAATACTCGATACCGATCTACTTTATCGATTTTTGATCGCCAGGCGCCCTCTGTGGGGTAGTTGCGACGAAGCTACGCGGCCCGGTCCAAAATGCTCGTCAGCAGGGTTACATGGGTGACGGTCCGACTTGAAGGATTAATGTCTCGAATCGTGTCGTAACTGATCGTATTGCTCCGCGATCTGCTATCTCTTTCTGTCAATTGAATTCGCCTCGAAGAACCAAATATTCAGGAATTAACCCGAGATAAATCTCTCCCTCGGTGGTGTGAGGGAGAGGCGGACAGTGGAGGTGGAGAGATGGCAGGGTAGAATAAAACAAAGGCGAAAACGGCGTGGGTAATGTAAAACAGTGTTAATTTTAACATTTAATTGACATAAAATGCTGTCTTTAGACGATATGGTATAAATATAATGCTGTATTGATTTCGAATTATAAATATTGAACTATCTTAACATTCAGCCATGAATTGAATACCGCGATAGCTTTAAGTGAATTTACAAATATGTTAATTTCCGTAAGTTTCATTAAAGGTTGCTTATTTCCGCGCGGACGCAATATTCAGGCGTTACTTTGAATATGACGACGCTTAGAGTGGTGTTACGTTTTTATGAATTATGTCGTTGTCGTCCACACTACTGCAATATTCAGGCGTACATTAAATCTCACGAAGCATGGAACTGTTGTGTGAATGGAACGGTGGGTCTATTTACTGAATTTGGACCAAATATGATTATGCAGCGTGCACTCGATGAATTACGCATTGGTGGCGGCTTCCTTGATTACACTGTCTGTGCTTGCTCGCGAGTACCTGCGTGAGGGAAATTGAAAGTTGGCAGCTGCCTTTTCTGTTTCGATTGCGTCGTACGAGTAGCACAGTCCAGAGCCCTTGCTTCCCACTCAGTGTGCAACTTAAACCTTGTTCTTGCGTTGCTTACACTAGTGGCTGATATGTTAATCACTATACACAACTTTTTATTGAGAAATTACAGATTGACAGATCGGCACTACGATCTGAAGACCGCTCTGCCCGAAGAAGTACTTTTCTTGCTCATCTATAAGAGTGGGAAATTTCGGTGATTGGTTAAGTGCTAATTATTCAGTTGTCATTGGTGCCCTTTGACCAGCAGTGTTGACGTCCTTTTAGGTAGTGGAGGCGTCAAAGCGGCGGTCGGTGCGTGAAATCTTGTACCGACGGTTCGGCCCTTGGCGTCACTTGATGTATACACTTTTCAAAATATACATCTATTTGGTGTGACAGCGATTGGTACAATGTTTGGCAACTGCGCATCGGTTCTTGGAAGGTTTTGTCGGTTAATTTTAAGACACGCGCCTTGCAGTGCACGTCATGATCATATTAACCATCGTGGATTTTTCAAGCGCAATGCTGGGAAAACTCGACCGTTTCAAATCGCTGTCAGCGCGAAAATATATATGAAATATATATGAAATATTATCGGAGAATTCGTTAAGTCTTCGAAGACATCTGGCAAATATAAACATGAAAAATATTCAAAACAAATGTCAAAAGAAAATATTATTTTGTGACTTTTGAGTGTATATTGGGTTCTCGAACACTAAGTATAACAAGTATTTTGAGATACTAAATTATATAAATGTAATGTTATAACAAATTCTTCCGTTAGTTTATATCAGTTAAGAAATAATTATAGATGTTTTGTATTATAAGTACAATTAAATATTAAATGTAAACACACACATATATATATATATATATATATATATATATATATACATACATATATATGAAGTAATAAGGTACTAGGTATATTTTTTAGTTTTAATAGATATATTTTATTATTAACGAATTTTTTTGTATAAATAAATCGTTATTTATAATTATATAATAAGTAAACATTAACAAGATATTAATTATCGTAGACAATGTATATTTACTTAAAATTTAAATAATTCAATATCCAACTTACGTATATTTTCTTACACAAGCAGAAACATTATTTATATTATTTTTTTTTACGTTTTTAAAACCTTTCTACGAGAAATTTTTGTAATAAAAATTACGTAGTATAGATTACATAAACCGACAAATATTCATAAAAGATTATACCCACATTTATAATTCAGTTAAAATAAAATTTTAACAAGAAATTATTACTGATAATAATAGGCTATAAATTCATTTACTTATTACAAATAATTTAGAAATAATACAATATAACACAAATAAGATGTTCAATTGTAGCTCTATTTCTTGTGTTGTCATAAATCCGTACGTACCCATAGATACCATAATCTATCATATATCCATATTTAGATAATCTGCTGGTACTGCAAGTCATTTAAAATAATAATTACATGTAAATATTAAAAACAATATGGAGATACGATAGACTGTATAAGTTGAATTTCGATCTATTCCGTGGGGAATCGCAAAAATCCGAAATAATTATTTATAACATTGGAAGTACTAAAGGAATAAAGAAAAATTTTATTCAAATTTATTAAGGCTATCTACTAAATATGATTTTACATTTTTTAATAGCATATTTTTACACAGGTACTGAAAGCAATGTAAATGTATATTTTCTTGTAATGATTTTTTAAATCACAAAAAATAATACTTGAAAAATAGAGCTATTAAAATAAAAATTTGTTAGAAAAATTTTATTTCTTTGTAACAAATTACGATTGCTGGTTAAATACTATCCATGATTACAAAAAGAATCGCATTTTAATATAAATAAATGGAATAAATTATATTGTAATTTTAATTTTTAATTTTCAATTTAATCTAAATAATTTAAATGTTTCTTTAATTTTTGAAAGTGAATAGACAGATTATTGTCAAATTGATTACTTGATTTCATGTTTATTATAGTTTTCATAATTATGTACAATAATTATAATTGCTAATTCTTTCTTAGAACTTAAAAATATTACCTGATATAGTTCAGTTGTTTTGGATGAAAAAGTTTGTGATTGTCCTGAAATAGATAAAGCTGTAGACTGAATCAATGGTCTATTATGAATATTTCCCATGATTAACGTTTCATAATTATCATTTATTTTTCCTAATTCATCAAGCTCGGACGGATCGAACTTTCTTTTTTTAGGTAATTTTTTAGCACTTAGAGTAGGATCTGAAAGATTTTTTTGAACACCAGTTGGTGTAAATGCAAGCTCCTCCATTTCTAAATAATTTTTATTTTCAAGTGGTGCACAATGACAGTCTATATTTATTACAGATTCATTATTCAAATTTTTCTTTTCATGGCATTCTGTGTGTACTGCCATCATTTTTGTTCTCTAAACTATGCTAAAAATTGAAAACTGTTATTATTTAAAATTAGTTAATTTTTTTTCATTAAGTTTTTAAATTATTATAATGTTATTATATGAAAACAAATTAGAACTCCAATTAAAGCTTAAATATTAATAACGTTTTTATTTAGTTAAAATAAAAATTTAAACAATTATTGATTTAGCATATAATATAAATGTAATATATTTTTATATTATATTAGCACTCATAAATTCTACAGATTATAAATTATATTATATTAGACAGTTCAGTAATTATTCATATAACATTTGAACTTTTATTTGCTGTTAAACAAAATAAACTATGCTTTAAAATTTAAAAATTAATAATAAAATCCAAAGTATTTATTTAAGTATGACATATAATTAGTATTAATATATAATTAGTATTATAATTAATATTAATAAATAACAACCTTTATATAATAAGATACATAAAATATCTTATATATAATTTTCTTGCATAGTATTGGCAAAACCCAACTCTTTGAATTAAATTGCTGTATCTTTTGTTAATAAATATAATAATATTTTAACGTAATATATAAAATAGTATAATATATATTATATTAACAATGTTTTATTTTTTTTATATTATGGTAGATGGTTAAGAGTTGGGTGTATCCAATCATAAACAATCCATTTTTGTTATGAATCTGCTTGACATTAAAGTTTTTGTAATCAATGCAACCTGGGGAAAGAAATCTTTTGTAATCATAATCTCTTTTTATTTAATCTACAAATTTTTATCATCATGGCAATAACGTTATGAAATTTAATTCTAATATAATCCTGATAATAATACCTATTACAATAGCTACTGTACACAAATCCGTATTTATAAGTCCCAATATTTAAATAATTTTATCACACATATGCTGATAATATTTTACACAATGTAATATGGATCTTTTGATCGTAATTATGTATAATTGTATATTGTTTAATTACTCCTGAGTTACATTTACCTTGAAATATTTTTAATCTTAATTTTAAATTTAAACTTTTAATTTTAACCTTGTTTAATCAACTATTCTACACTAAGTCTTAATAATTACACCAACTTATACCAAAAAAAGCATAAGAGATATAAACATTAATAATTATACCAACTTATACCAAAAAAAGCATAAGAGATATAAACATTAATAATGCATACTATTAAGTAATACATTAAAAGAATAAAAACAACAAAAGCCAATAATTTATAAAGAGAATTATCTGTGATATTATGAATCTTTATTATTAAAAAATAAATATTTTGGTTTGTGTCTTTGAAAATTAGAGCAACACTACTTTCCTACAATGATTCAGTTAGCTATTATTTATAAGTATAGAAATATATTTATTTATTTATTTAATAAATGTATAATAAATAATTTAAATAAAATTAAGTTTCTTGTTCAATATATGAATTTCAATTTAGGAATAAATACAAAAATATTGTTGCAGATATATACATATATACATATTCTAAATATAAAATTTTTATAGATAATAAATAGAAAACTAAAAATATGTTAATATTTTTTATATAAATATAATTATTTATCGATAATTAAAGTAAAGATTAAGTATTAATGAGTTGGATATAATTCTGGTATTGACAAAATCTTTTTTTTAATAGTTTTAGAGTATAATTTGAATTTTATTCAATTTATTTACTTATTTTATTTTCTTTATAAATAATCTAATAAAACTTGTAATAAAAATACTAAGATTAGTTTCACAGTTTAAACCAATCATTACAAACAGAGGGATATCAATATCAAGTCTATAACTAAAGTAGTTATAAAGATTCTTGCAGTATAAATCAAGTTAAGATACATTTCAAATGAAATATAAACTATTTATAAAATAATTTTAAAGCTTGTTTATGTAATAATAAATCTAGAATAAATCTAAAAATAGGTAAACATAGGAAATACTTTCATCGATAATCTTGCGAAATTTTAATTGTATCCTACGAAAGTTTTGAAATATATTTGGTATAATTTATTTTTTAATTACTTTTAATTATCTCAGATATAACAAATGTTGATAATTGATAATAAAATTGATTTATAATAAAAAGTTCATAACAAAAAAGGCTAATGAATACACTCATTGAAAAGTAAAAGATTTTAAATATATGTGTACTGGATAGTGCTTATAATACATCATTGAATATATAATACATTAAATATATAAATAATGACTTGAATATGTTTCAAGATAAAGATACAGAACACAAAAATGAAATTTTTGTTATTATATTTTTTATAATATCAAGTTTTATTAAATGCAAGAAATACATAATGTATCAAGCAAGACAAATATAATACAATAAAAGAGGAAATCTTAAATTCATTCTATCTAACTCATATTATTATTTAACAATTGTAACATTAAATATATTATATAATTCAATAAAACAAAAAAAAATTAAAATGTCTGAAAATTTTCATTATTATAGTTTAATAAAAAATTCCTAATTGTTTAATAAAAAATTCAATTCAAAATTGGAATCCATTTTTAATAAAAACAATAATAAAGGTTATAAATACGTTTCATTAATAGTAAGGTAAAAATAGTAAAAAGTAGCTTAATTATAAAGAAATAATTATATATTTTGATGTTCATGCTTTTTATATAGGCCTATTGAATTTATGGTTTATTACATGAGTCATTTGTTATCTGGATATCGATCTGTGTGTCACAAAACTACATTGTCACTCAAAAGAATGAATAAAAACAAATACGATAGTTGTATTTTTAGGACTGTTCAAACTAATTTATATAATAATTAAAAGCTATTTATCAATCGATTTAAAATCTTTTATACTTATTTTAGGTAAAACAACACTAATTTTATGTATAAAAAATTGGAAAATTATTGTATCAACAAAATTAAAATTATTGTTTTAACCAAAAAAATTTAGGTATATATATTAAATTTGCTTGAAACAAATTCTCAATTGCAAAAGATTTTTATTTAAATATAATAATTTAACAATACTAGTAATATAAATTAAAAAATAATAGTTTTAAGATACACATAGCTAAAATTAAAATTAATTTCACAATATTTTCTACGTGCTTTAAATAAAATGGTCAACTATACCACATACAGTTAGAATATAGTAAAAGTAATTGTATTTTATCTTATTTCCATCACCTAACAACATCTAATAAACATAACGAAATAACTTATATTTACTAACATTCCTTTGACTCGAATATAATATAAAATTAGATAAAATATTTCATATGTTAAAGTTAAAAAAATATATATAAATAATATATTATAAACTAAATCTAATATATAAAAAATTTCTTATAAAAGATATATTAATATTATACTTTAATTATCATTTTATATCTTTATGTATTAACATAAGATTATTCAACTTTAGTAATATAAAAATATATATAAACAAATTTAATACAAAATTTGATTTAAGTATATACATATTGAATTAATTTTTCTATACAAATATTTATCTTAGAAAAATGGAATTCTATTTGCATTTTTGAATAAAAAAAGCTTTCAAAAAGAAGAATTTAAAGGTTATAAAAAACGGCATTTTTCATATTATTTTTAATATAAAATCTTGAAACTAAAGTAAATAATAAACAAATTTTAAAGCATGCCTTACACATCTGCTTTTATTGGTGATAATAATGACCAATTAAATTAATTTTTTTATTTTTGCATTCACATAAAAGTTTTAATTATACTTTGCATCTAGAAATAGTTATTCATACATAATGTTGATACTTCTCATATATAAATGTATTTACACATAAAACCGCGAGAATACAATACATATGCAAATATAAACTGAAGTTTTATATAAAAAATTTTTAAATATCTATTTTTTGAAATATTGAATATAAATTATTTATAAAAAAAATTGATATTACTTACATTATTTCATAAGATATTTTGATTTCATCTTGAATTGTGTAGTTTATACTAGAACTATTAATGAAATTTTTGTTTCTTTTAAACATAACGATAGCTGTATTTGTTAAAAATAAACAAATAATTCGAAGCATGAGTGAACTAAATAAACTATTGTACAACTTTTTTCTCAATCTATTGCTACTTCAAATAATTACAATATATTTAATAATTTTTTATTTGTTCTATCCTACGAATACAATTGTCTTTTCATAAAAATACTGTACCATACCATTTTATTATAGTTTTTTAAGCTTTAATTTAAACAAATATTTTTCAAGAAATAAACTCATCATATACTATATAAATTTTTTATCACACATTTTAAACAATACAATTTATAGAATTGTGTAATATTATATAAATATCTACATTATTATTCTTAAAATATTCTTACAAAATTTTAAGCAACTCTGTTTATTCTTTTTCTACCTCAATAATGCACTACTAGGATAGATGCTAGAAAGCAAACTTAATAGAAAATATGAGTTAGATAACTACCAATGAAAATTAATGTTTAAAAGAGTATTATAAAAGTTAGAACACAGTTAAAATATAGAGCATAAGATATATGTAAAAAGTACTCTTTAGAAAATCACAAACCCATCTTAATGCGTATAAAATCTTAATAACGTTGATGGCATTTGAATATTAAAGAATTTAATAAAATTAATTGACAATTCCTTTAAAAAATTATATACCTTATTAATATATATTTATAAAATACTAACATATTAGTTTATATTTATTAGTAAAATTAAGATGAATACTACTGAATTTAAAAATTAGTTTTAAATTCTATTTCATTTTATATAATTTTAATTTTTTTTACGTACACCTAAATTTTGAATTTGATTACTTTATGTAGCAATATTATATCTGGCTTTCTTTTAGTATGATATATTTAAATATATTTTATGATAATTTACGATATCTCTTCAATAAGATTAATTATTAACATGAAAATATTATTAATAAGAAAATAGTTTGAAAACCAATACAAAGAATTATATTGTTTTTAAATAAAATTATTTTTAAACATATAATACATTATTTATAAATTTAGTATATAAATATAATATCTAATAACACAATAACACTGAAATGTGAGAATTATCTAGCTTTATTTAATGATTCACTTAAAACTAACTCTGTAAAATTTTGTTACATTATTTTTGGTATAATTTGGTATATATTTATTTAAACTATATTAGTATATATATTTAAAAATATATTTTAGTACATATAAAAGTAAATTATTTTTCTAGATAATCGCTTGCTCAGTCGACTGTTAAATTACCATTTAATTTTTTGACAACTATATAAAAAGGAAAAATTATTTTTTATTACAATTTTGAAACTAAAAATCAAAATAATTTTATACAATAAAAATTCGATATATTATAAGAATTTATGAAGGTACGAGATTCTTAAGAAACATTGACTCTTGATTAGAGATCATAAATTCTAAATGTTTTTTTCATTCGATCTTCCATCGTCTCTACAGTTAAAAAGAGTATTTATAATATTATTCAGTAAAAATTACAATTTTGTTTTTCTTTATCTGTACGATGATTTTTCTTACAGTTCTTTTAGTCTAAAACTTGAAAACTCAAAAGAAACTTTGAAAAGTTACAAACATGTATTTCGGAAAAGCGAAATTTAAAATTATGAAAAACATAAAACTCAAACCAATAGTCAATATCTGAATATAATTATTAAAGATTCATAATATACATAAAAATACATTTTACTAAATTAATTTATGTTTCATTGCTACTGAAATATTCTTGTACACATTCTCATCTTAGTTTGTAACAAATTAGATCCAAGAATGTTCGGGAACTAATACAAGTGTGAATTCTGCCCGAGATGTATAAGAGAGAGGTAGATAGTGGAAGGGGAAAGATAGCAGGGTAGAAGGAAATGAAGTCGCAGAAGTTGTACGTAATATTGGAAACTGTTTTTTATTGATAGAATATGGAAAATATAATGCTGTCTGTTCAAGATTCCGTGTAAAAATCATCCGTCTGAACGTTGCCGTGTAATTTAAAGATTGGTTGTTTACGAATACAGAAGTACGTTACAAGAATATAATAAAAGAATTTTGTAGGCATCGAATACTAGAGTTTATTGTCAGTAAAGTAGAGAAAAAACATTCAAGTGAAATGTTTATACGCCACATTGCAACAGGGCTGTACCATTTGCTCAGCAACAGTGTAGTTTTAACGAAAGGTCCCGTCGATCGGACAGAAAACAAGCAAGATGGAAAACTCCGCGAACCAATTAAGAATATTGTAAGTTACTGCCAATAGTTTCGATAAGGCGGTGATAAGTGGCTATTAGCATCTATAAATACAGTGTGAGCTGTGCTCTTGCTTGGATATCAGTCTGTCTTCTTTCAATGTACAATCTTCACTTAGCTACCACAGGCAAAATACTGCCAATATCTATAGCAAGGCACCAAAGAATAGTAAAGCGCCGCGAAAAGGTTTCGAAGAATACGCACCCTTACAGCTGAAGCTAGTTGAACTAGCTGAAGTTTCTATATTCTTATATCACTATTACTTATAATCGATAGTACTAAGCCTTTAGAACGAAAGTAGGTTAAGGATCTTACCGGCACTTTATGAAGAAGGCTCATCACTCTTTTCAGCAAGTAAATATTAGATATCTAGGAGGTTCAATTTACAATTGAATCTCACATCAAAATAGAAGGTTTGTAATAGACAACTCAGTTTAAACAGGGCTTAGTCGCATACATTATTACTTCTATTCTTGAACAATCTACGATAGCTACAATATTTTACACATAGGTTATGCATAATAATTGAATACATAGAAAATAGTTATTAAACATTTTAGATTCAGTACACGCATACGTTTCAATAATGTACTTAATCCCGCTCATCAGTCCCATTATATTGCCTTTCTTTACTATCAGACAATGCAAACAACACGTAGGTTAAATTCCTATCAACAGGCCGTTTGTTTCAAATAGTGAGTCTGAATTCACGAGAGCTAGATGCAGGATATCTCAACACTGTCTTTGTCTTTATTGTATGTTCCGTGTCCTTGCAATATTTAGGCGTAAATTGAATACCGTTATACTTGCAATTATTCTATTAAATTAATGTACTGTGTGTGATTGTAGTTTAATACAGTGTTAATGTTTGATGAATTCTACTGACATTATTTGCCTTACGATTATGTTCGTGTTTTCACCAGTTAATCCTATTGTTTGTTGGTATTTACTAAGCATGACTAACGTAGGCTGATAATACATGAGAGTTCAGTTAGGCATTGAACGTCACGGTATCCGTCGTCCACTAGTTTTTATGTCTATCGCTACTTGCTTTGTATAGCTCTGATTTTATTTACTTTTAACCGGAATGCATAATAGCCTAAGTTCGTTCAGTGTTCAGTCGTAAATTGAACTTCAATATAGCCGTGGTCCACTTAGAGAGCAGATATCGGTTGTACCAACTTCGTATCAGCGTCGACAGGCAGCTCCTATGTAATGGCTTCGAAAACTAATGCTTGAGAAACTCTTTTTCTAAGACTATTGTATTTTACAATTCAGTATGGAGACTATTTTAAAGAAACTATGAACTCTGAGAGATTTTTGCCGCGCAGCGCGATTACAATAAAAAATAAAATTCACCCCGATTCTTGAGTAGAGGTGGTTATCTTCGACTTCTTTGAGAGTAGTAAAGTTTTGATTATTGGATAATAACTAACTTTCGGTTCTCGTTAGAGCCCTAGACAAATAGTGCCAACGCCCTTTGATAGAGTACTGGCAATGTGAGTAGTGGCTACACTACCTCTTGGGCAGCAGCTTGCGCAGCTGAATTGATGCTTCGAAACATCGACTATTGTTTATTATTTTCGAATTCTGAATTGATACATCATAGAAATTGTATGAGATATGGCACCTTTCGAGGTCTAGTGCGAGTAAACAAGGTGGATGAAAGGTCATTAGCGAGAAAAGGAAGTACTCGAAATATTTTCTGATGTATTCGTAAAGTCTAGGGTCACATTTGGTAATCATTAACATATAAAATATTCTAAATACTTTTCAAACAAAAAGGTAGTATGGACAGACGATAGAGAGTCTATCAGAATCTCGAAGATAGCTATTGTTCTGAAGTAATCCGAGTGTTACTCTCCCCAAGGTGGTGAAGGGAAAGAGGCCAGCCGTAGAAAAGGAGAGAGATGGTAGGGTTGAAATAAACTTAGATGAGGACGCCGATGTTAATATTGTAAACTGTCTTTATTGAAATACGAAATATACGGAAATAAAAATGTCTCTATTTTATATATTATATTTATTATGTATGTTGAAATATGATATTGTCTTTATTTTATTTGTGTAAATCCTGCTCTAAAACAATTTGTTCAGGTGTAAATTGAATACTGCGAGAGGTGATTTAATTATGATTATAATGATTGAAAATTATATTATTTCGTTAGTTTCTTTAGGTAAATTGCGCGACCGCGGGGTTTGAAAGAACGGTTAATTAAATGTATAAAATTGTGTTAATTGATTCTAAATAATAGTTAGACCAGTATGTTACATACTGTATTTGTATTATCACTTGGTTAGACCGTCGGCGTCCTGGTCCGATCGCGTAATGTGAACCTGTTGTTATGTGGCGTTCGAAGCTTGAATTGAATGCCGATATGGCTTCACTAGTTTGATAAATATGATAAATACCGGTATATGGCACCGTCAGTTACCTATTGCATCCCACCGTTCCCCTCGTGGATATATTGCTGGATAGCTGGACCTGGAGCCAAGAATACGCACTTTAATGGTCTCACCAGGGCCGATGTTGCAGCGAAGAAGAAGAAAGGGCTAGCCAGGAAGTAGTTCAATGTGCTGGTGATGATCAGCGTCGGGAAGAAGCTTCCTTGTAAATTTTACCGAGTCGCTATGTTTAGAACCTTATATTAAGACCACTTATTTAGCTTCAAAATTCTCCCTTCCGAGCCGCGCGTCGTTCTTTATTAGTTTTGATGTTTCACCCTGTTCCTTGACTAGGGGTGGTCATCTTCGATTTCTTTGAGAGTGGGAAGCTTTGTTGATTGTATGAAAACTAATTTTCTATTGCCATTAGAGCTCTTGTCAAGTAATGTCAACGCCCTTTTAAAGGAAAAAGGCGAAGTGCCGTAAGTGAATGATGGCACCGCTTAAGGACATCGGGCCGCGGGTCGTGCAGTTTCTCCATCATAAGGCGTGGCTAGGATTTTCATGAATTCCAATTCTTGTCGATTCGCTAAGAAAATATCACAAAGTGTAGCATTAAGCTGTTTATGCTTAGAAGATCTAATCCATTGTTTTTACTAGGCTCATATTGTAATACACGTGATGGTCATATTGACCGTTGTCTAAATCTTTTGAGGCGTAGTCCGAGTAAACACCATCGTAAATGGTCATAAAAGAGAGAAATAATACTTGATGTAGTTTATTTGTCTGATTATATTCGTAGGCTGTTGGGACACTGGCAGTCATAAACGTATTGAATCTTTTTAAAAAGAATTTATAAATAAAGAGGTAGTACCGAGGGTAGAGAGGCTAACGGAATCTCGAACAGCTATAGATATAATTTACTTTAATACTAATATTTTCCGAATTTAAATAATTCTAAATAACAATTACATGTATTCATAAAAAAATGATTAACTATTATAATTGTTGATTTAAAATGCTAATATTGTTTTTTATTTTTAATCGGTCGCTTCTATTATTATGCTAATACATAAAAGAAAGTCTTCTTACTATTTTACGCCGAGCCAACGTGGCGTTCAGTTTACAATTGTACGCCGCTATCTACAAGGTCCGATTCAGCATCAATTAGCAAGATTGCGACAATAACCAGAATCCAAATCCAGTTGACGCGGCGTTCAATTTATGACTGAAGGCTACCACCGCAAACTAACCAAACACACCGACCAAGAGTCAATTATCTTTCAACATGGGTAAGCTCCTGTAAATTTATTCAAATCTAACACAAAGTAAAAGCACATAATTCTATTATAATTTTATATTTTATATTTCGAATAATTCAAAGCTCCGCGGTATTCAATTATTACACCTGAATATTGTCACGACTCGGTTATAAAGGCACTTACAGCATTACAAACGATTCCACCGACTTAATTTCTCTCTATCTTGTTATCTTCCCTTTCCACTATTTGCGCCTCTCTCACATCATTATTAATATAAATTATTAATATTATAAAGGTCAAGAAAAATTAAAAATATTTAAAAATAATTTTTTTTATTATAAAAAATAACTATATAAGACTATTTTTTATATTATTTATTATTATTCATTTAAATCTATGTTTATTTTTTATAAAATAATGTTTTTTCATATTCTTAATTTCTTAGTAACAGATATTAAATAATTTTTATTGCATTAGCCATATTAAAAAATGTACTATTTATTTAATATTTACATTAAAATTTTCATGTTTTAAAACGTCATTAATTTAAATATTAAAATTTTTTGTTTTGCCATAATTAAATGACTTTAAAACAGTTACTCATAGATAATTAATAAAATTAATAAATTTTGTAATATGAAAAGTATTCATATGTATAAATAATATCGTAAACGTTTCCTTAATCAGAGATATTAGATTATGAATCTTTTATTAATTTTATTTTTTAATAAAAATTATACTAAATGGTTAATATTAACAATATTTTAAAACTTAGTTCTAATGTAAGTTTTCATTAATGTTTTTTCGTCTAATAAATTCAATTAATAAGATAGATCCATATTAGTTTAAAATTTTGATTCATTCGAGCAAGGAATATACATAATTGATTCATATGAATTCTCGAGAAATATAGGAGTACATATTTCGACTTTTTTTTTCTTTTCTAGCGTATTTTGAGTTACATTAACCTTTTCAGGGCTAATTAAATTTTCATTATAATTTTTAATATGATTCACGTTTTCTGATAGATTCTGGAAATCATCAGATGATGTAGAATTACAAAATTGTAAATTCAAATAGTTCGGGGGCAATGTATCAAATTTTATTTCACAACGTGAAAATGTTTCATAATTATTTTGTTCAACATCAATATCGAAATCAGATGCATCACCACGGTTTCGATATTTTGCTTGCCTTATTGCTGTAAGCCTTCCTCTAGCTTCTTCGAGTTCTTTTTCTATGCGCAATACCTCAGATCTTGCATTAATCTCTTGTGCAATGCCACCCACTATTCGTCGGTTTAAAATAAGTGACCGCTCTTCTTCATGTTGTATTGCTTGTTGAGCAGCACGAACCAAATTATCTGTAGCTCGTTTAACAGCATTGCCTGCAGCTTGTAAACGTTTTGTACTTTCACTATCAGGATCAGCTTTTACTTTACAAGCTACTAAGAGTTGTGCAGTACTACTAGCAACTTGTTTTGCGCTTGAAATTAATTTTTCTTCGCTACTGAGCCCTTGAACTAATGTATTTGCAGATTCTACTAAACTGTGTGTAGCAGCAGCTACCATTCTAGCTGCTGATATCAATCCTTCAGACCATTGCCCGTCATCAGAACTCGTTAACAGAGTTCTTAAAACTGTTCCAGATGATATTAATTCTCTTTGAGCAGCACTTGCTGCTTTGATTAAAGCTGAAGTAGCTGCAGCTATTGATTTGGCTGCTTCTAAAATCATTTCATCAAAATTTAATTCTTCTTTTGTTTCCTACAAATAAACAAAATTAATTATTGTATATCAAAACATTAAATATATTACATTACTTTATTTATTTTCATTTTTAGGAGGCATAATTAAATAAATCAGATTTAATTAATTCGATCTTTTATTTATAAATTTATATCGCCAAAGATTTAGATCTTTCAAAAAAAAAAGTTTAGCTAATATAGCTAGAATAGAATCTCAATCAATCAAGATCGGTATATGTAGATGTATGAAAATCAGATAATATGCCTAGCAAAACATGGGTAGTAGCTCTATCTCTCAAAAATAAATAATGGAAAAGAATATTAAACATAAAATCAGTAAATTACTCAATTACAACTAGACTAATTCAATTTAATATTTATATATTTATGACTTACTAACTAAAATTAAACGGAATATTCCTTAAAATTAAAGCATGTAGGGTTGTTCAAGATTCAATTTGAATCGTCTTAGTACTACTTCATTTTTTGATAATTCTTCAGGATATCTAATATGTTTATGATTGCCACTTTATGTTCCAAGAGCCTATGACTAAAGCTAGAAAATTAAAAGAGTACCCTTTTTCTTCACTATTGACCGTTTAACGATCCTGTTTACTTAGACAGCACCTTAAAAGTGCCACTATGATCAAAACGATCGTCACGCAACTTGTAATACAAAACCTAGTAAATTCAATAGCTATGAAGATTCCAGAAATCTTAAGCATTGTTGCCATACCGTGTTATTTTCAGACCGTACCAATTCGAAATCAAAAACAACCAACAACAAGCGTATCGTAATCCACACCACGAAGGAAGCGTAGTGACCACTATTTCGTTACCACCTCCGTTAAAGGACGTTTGAAACTATTTGCTAACGTCGCTTATGATAGCATAATAATTATTTGTCATCCAATCACAGAAATTTCCCACTCTCATGAATATTGAAAATGACCTCTTCTGTACAACGAGCAGAGTGATCTCGGCTTTAATTAGATTGCATTCGCGTTGCGCCTAGAATCTGTCTCATCAAGTCTCCAGACTAAAAAATACAAAGCAATGACCAAAAGAGTTTCATAAAAATCAGTGATTGGCTTCTTTACATAGCAGTTTCAACCCAATTCTGATACAAATACTACATAATTTTTTCGAAATTACTACAAGCCAAGTTACACGACCGAAGCCCAGATACCACGGCGTTTATTTTGCGACTGACCGTTGTATATTTTCTTACCATGCATTAGCGCATACCCGGCTTGTAGCAACAAAGATGAGGACTAACCAGCCAAAAGGCCATCGCATTTACCAGGCAAATAACACTTGTACATTTCATCTAATATAACATAATAATAATCAAGAATGAAGCAGAGTAGAATCATTCCAAGCTTCTCAGTATTCAATTTACGCCTAAATATTCCCATTACGCGGAAATATGCCAATTCAACAGAAAGTGTTCAAAATTCAGTCGCAAATCTCTCATGACTGTGCCTAAAATCGCGACCTTCTCTATCTAACAACGCAGCTCGCTCAATAAATGTATTATTGCGAAACTTGTTTACCTATCCTTCTGTTTCTTATAATATTCATCCTATTTTAGTGCAAAATACAAATATAAACGTCAGTTACAAAGGGTTTCCGACGGATACTTCGAATATAGAAGTCAGACCGGTAATACTTAGTTATTGTTCCCTGTTATTATCATAAGTTATTTTAAGCCTTCAATCATTATAAAATATGCGTTATCTTGAGACTTGCGGTATTGTAACTGTTGTGATTATTCGGATCAATCAACTTGAATTGGAACCACTGTTCGAATTACGTACGAGGGATACTAACCTATGTTCTTTCTAAACAACTCGTATAAATAGATACCCCTGATCGAAAATTACGCCCTTATTACTATACATCTCAATCAACATCTTACACAGCTTACAACCGAGTAACGAGACAGACACAGCCTTTTCATTCATATTTTCTACTATTATACATCAACTTCCATTGTATATATCAGTACAACAAAAAAAATCAACATTCAGTCATATTCTGTAATTATTCAACGTCTATTTGTATATTTATCATTTAATAAACCTACTTTTTAGTCTCTAACAACAGGATCTGCTCAGGTAACAAAACTTTACTATCGGTATCTCCTATTACATTTGGGAGACAAACACACACCAGAAAAATCGCGAACATATATTATCAATAAAGGTAATTTATAGTAATGCATACGACTTCATTTCATTCTGTCCTACTATACCTTCTCCGTAACATCTTAGAAAGAGTTCAAATTCTTAATTCCAGAACGCGAGAAGTCAAATCAATGAAAATACGAATATAATTAACAAATTTTTATTAAAAACTTGAAATAAATAGGACTAATAATAGAAGTTGACTGTGAGAAATTCAAATTACGAGACATACTGACAGTCATAATGTGAATTGTTTATGAATCGTAGGAATAAGCGAAACATAAAACGAACTGTTAAAAATATGAAAGCAGTAATAAAATATAAAATTAATTTATAAAAAGTAACATTTTTCAGTAGCGAAACATTCCACGAGGATAATAAAAATGAATTGATACAATTATAAAAGTAAAAAGAGAAAAATCATTCAGAAAAGTATCATAAAAAAGAAAATCTAAAAAATATGATAATAAATATAATTATACTATTAAAAATGTATAAAAAATATGTAATATTAAACAATTAGAAAAAGGAATATACAATATACAATAAAGATAATGAAAAATATATACTGTTCGAGAATCATGCAGTTTCTCGACTTTCGGTACTACCTCTTTTTTGTAAATTCTTTTCGTACATTCAATACGTTCATGATTGCCGGATGTGTCCCAAGATCTTTCAAATATTCTTTAAAAATACATCGAATATTTACGTTTCATTTTTTGACCGTTTAATGAGGGGGTTTACTCGGACTGTGCCTCTAAAAGGTTTATAAGTAGTAAATTATAATCATAAATTATAATCACAAATTGTCCTGCAATATAAATCTAGCAAAAAATAAGGGACAAGTCTTCCTAGGTATAGACACATCATTGCTATAAAATGTCTTAAGTAAATACCGAGCTAAAGAAATAGAAAAGGGGAAATCTCAGCAGGACACCGGACCATCGGAGTGACCGTGGGAACCGCGCTTACCACCTCTTCGCCCCTTCGCACTTCGCCCTTCCCCAGGAACAGGGCGTTGACATTTTTGTCAAGAGCTCCAATGACAACAGAAATTTAGCTTAAAACAATAAGCAAATTCTTCCCACTATCTCCAAAATCTAAAGAGACCACTCCCTAGTTAGGGAGTGGGGTAAAACATTAAAAGCAGACTGCAGGCGCGTTGCGCTTCAGAATTCCCGTCAGCATAAAATCTCTCAAACATCAATCTCACGCTTAGTCTTACACCAAAAGAGATTCTCAAACAAGTGTTCGGAAATAAAGTTGAAGCTTCACGCG
>JAPYYT010000915.1:0-14890 GCA_030522565.1 Ceratosolen corneri
AAGCTGCTTTAATTCACATAGATATGCACAAAATATATATATATATATATATGTCAATTTAATTATTTAGTAAACAAATTTGATTACTTTAGTAAGCTTGATTAACTTTTTTAAGGGGCTTATTGTTTTAGGATATAAATTAATAATTTATAATTAATGTATTCAACCCCACTCGATAAATATTATGAGTTTGAAGGGTAGAGCACACGAGCCTGGAAAATCAATAGTCTCCGAGGAATCCTGCGAAAATCACGGCCAATAAAATATTACATTCATGTAATAATATCAATTCTCGATTAGCAGTCTAACAACAACAACAACAACAACAACAATGATGATGATAACAATAACAACAACAATATCAAAAATACTAATAACAATAACAATAACAATAACAACAACAATAATAATAATAACGATGACAACAACAACAATACTAATAACAATAACAACAACGATGATGATGATGGTGATGATAACAAAAACAACAACAACAACAACAACAATAATAATAACAATAATAACAGCAACAACAACAACAACAACAACAACAACAACAACAACAATAATAATAATAATAATAATAATAATAATAATAATAATAATAATAATAATAACACTAATAACAGCAACAACAACAACAATAATAATAATGATAATAATAATAATAATAATAATAATAATAATAATAATAATAATAATAATAACACTAATAACAGCAACAACAACAACAATAATAATAATGATAATAATAATAATAATAATAATAATAATAATAATAATAATAATAATAATAATAATAATAATAATAACAATAATAAAACAATAAAACAACAACAATAATAATAATAATAATAATCGCCAATAGATTTTCGACAGTATTGTACAAATCCAATTGTTTATAATTATAATTATAATGATAATTCTATAACGTTATAGAGTTAACGAATGTAAGAATTTTTAAAAAATCCGCTAATTTTATAATTATGAAAATATGTAAGTATTTTTAATTAAAAAACTTTTTACTTTAAATAGATCGTTAAAAGAAAATATTACAGACGTCATTATTTCTAATACTTATACACTGAGTTTCAGAAATTAGATTACATTTTGTTAATTAAACTAATTGTTATCGCGATGCATTAAAAGTTTTAAATTTATTATGAATTTGTAATAAAGTTATCAATATGAACTGAATGGGCGACGTATTTCACGAAACAATAAGTATTATTGTAAATAATAATTATTATTGACTTTCATTGTATTTGAATTTTTACCTCTTTTATTTTTAATTTTCAATTTTATGTTGGCACAGTATATATATTTTAGAGATGAGCGGGACGAGAATGAAATTACAAAGCCAATTTGGAATAAATTTCGAAATGTTCATTATAAAATTAATTAAGTTAGATAAAATTAGCGAAAAGATTAAAAATATTGATAAAGTTGGTATCGATAATGCGGCGCTTATTTTTATAGATATAGCGTACCTCTAAAATATAATTTTCTATTTACGGCGCGGAATATCCGTTATTAAAATGCATAAATTCAATTACTTGAAACTTCAAGTGGAACAATAAAGATCCGAGCAAATGTGCTCCTATGCATCAAAAGCATACTTACTACACAGTCTCAAAAACTTTCTGCATAATCTTTTTTACTTATGCCGCGTAATGTTACATGATGCTTTCCTAGGACGCATTACATGTATTATTAAATAAAATGGAGTGACTATATCGTTATTACAAAGCAAAGCGGGAATATGTCATGACAGTACGTTACATTGTTCGTTGCTCTTGCCGTTGTGACACATTGTCCTACTATTTTAATGATAATTGCCATCATTAAAACCTTTCTAATGATCTATACGGTATCAGAATGGGTCGCAGAATGAATTATTAACAAATAATATTAATGTAATTGAGCCGAGAACCTTTTCCAAATGGTAAATTAAATATTAAAATTAGGGACGAAAAATTGAAATTTCAACGGCATGGAAATATGGCAGAGTTAACGATATTTGTATTTAAAGGCGAATGCCTTATTCCCAAGCAACATTTTGTAATAGTCAGTACATGGTTTTGTACATTGTCGAGAATTAAATACGTTAAGATTAACTATAAAATGTGCGTAAGACGAGAAACATCGAGGGAAATTATGACTGCAGAAATTATATTTCTTCTTGGCATTTATTTTTCAAAGATTAACTCATTTTTATGGCCTCACGTGAGACATGTGAAGTATGAAAATATAAATTTTGTATCAAGATTAATTACAATTAAGTCTTTAATCCATTATAATCGGAGCATAATTAAGATTAATTTTCACATTCGGATTTAGTATCTAATATTTGGCGAAGATATTTCAAACGATAATTGTTTGAATATATTATTAAATATTGTATTATACTATACCCTCCTCTCTATGCTACCTTATTCCTTCGTGGAGGGAGTGAGAGAGGGGGGAGAGAGTGAATAATTTCAAGACTACCGTATCACATATAATAACGAGTGCAATACAATAGCTTCCAACGGCTTCGCTACACAGAATAAAATAATTCTTTTTACATAAAGAATTATAATGGTTATATTTCATTTAAAGCTACATTTCTCACGTATTAAGAAAACAAATTTTATTTCTCGTGAATTGAAAGCTAAATTAAGATGGAGAGGCCGAAAGCCGTGGGGCACAATGTGTATTAAGAGCACAAATAGCGTGCACCGAGTAAAAAAAATATTAGCAATGGAAATGTAGTGCCTGCATTCCCTCCCACATACACTGTTGTCGCTTACATTTAGATTCCGATAAGTAAGATCGTGCTAATTATAATTGTCATGGAATGGTCATGTAATGCGTTGAAATTTTCATCTGAAAATCCGTCGAGCGAGTCCCTAAACATTTTACAGTTGAGGCGTCATTTAAATCATCTCGATCGCCATTCCACTCTCAAGCATCCTTTTCGGTTATTTTAAAGCCGATAGTCGGTTATAGCTGGCTCACTTTGGTTACCACATATTCATGCCGTCCTCCTCTATTCCCCTTTGGCTCCTCAATTCTCATCTCTTCTTCTGGTTTTTTCCTCCGTCTCGTATATTGAGAGCCAAGTCGAACTACCACTTGCTTTTTCCTTTTCTCATCTGTGAGCTAGCAAAAGAATTGACGGAGGCTGGTCATACTTTTTTTCCTTTACTGTTGCTTCCTCGTCCCGCTCCTTTCATGAAACCAGCC
The DNA here is from genome assembly GCA_030522565.1 of Ceratosolen corneri. Lineage (NCBI taxonomy): Eukaryota > Metazoa > Arthropoda > Insecta > Hymenoptera > Agaonidae > Ceratosolen > Ceratosolen corneri. The sequence continues at coordinate 3,229 of JAPYYT010000915.1, forward strand.
GAAAACGAGTTTGTCAAATAGATGGGAGCGTGCGAAGAGCACCAAAGCTTCGCCATCTCTCTCTCTCTCGCCTCTTTCAGGCGGCGCATACCTGCTTCCCTATACTTCAGAATAAATACCATTTGAATATTCAAATTTCAAAAGTATTCCATAATTATTGCTATTACTCGTCGCATTAGCGTGAGAGAGAGAGAGAGAGTGGTGGGGGAGGGGAGAGAAGGGGAGGAGGAATTGTTGTATTACACGTCGAGGAGAAAAATGTAAAATTTTTCGCCGAATAATAATAATATTCAATGAAATTCATAGGATATCGCTTGGTTATTCATCATAGCCATACATTTATGTTGATTAAAAATATAAATTAATTATTAAATATATAATGAAAAATAATGAATGCAGTGCAAGTGTATTTATATTCATTTAGATGTGAATTGAAAGTTTTAATTATTAAATTCAATTATCACATTTTAATAATTTAGCTGAATATTGAGCTTTTTTCTCTCTCTCTTCAATAATAATTTAAAACCTTTGGAATATATGTTTCTTATGCAAATAAACCTGAGCATTATTTATGTAGATATTGAAATTTTAAATTTGAAACTACAATTTCCCAACCTCATCTACTAATGTTGATGCCTTATTTATCACCTATTTACCGCGTTATGGATATATTGTAATCGAGGCATTTTACAATAATTTATTTAATCAGGGCAATATATGTGAATTTTATGTTAAATATTTTGACGAAGCTAGAATTTCGACTTTTATTTTCAACTTCCATTTGGCCACTTTTTTTTTCTTCGCAGCCTGTTCTTTCGATTATACTTAAGTAATTGAGCTCTGAGTAGAATCAGATAAATATGATTATGAAAAAGGATGAAAAATATAAGTGAGAATAGTTATAAAGGTGAGTCTGTGGCGATGCATGCAGTTTCAAAATCTTGTCGTGAAACTACAATCTCGCATCTTTTTCCTTTTTTTCTTTCATTTTTATACCCCAACTTTCTCATATTTTATACATATATACATACATATATATACACATATATATGTATATATATATATATATATTTTGTTGTTGTTGTTGTCTTCCTAACGCGAGAAGATGGTGGCTTTAATATTGAAATTTCTGCCATAAATTAGTTTACAATTTATTTTAATAAGCGAGTAGTTTCCAAGGTGAACTCATAATTTTCTTGAAAGTATTTCAGTTATTTAGCGTCCTGAGATTAAATGTATATTTTGAGGTTGCGGTCACTATTCATCAAAGTTTATATTTTAAATTGCACGTAAAGCTTTCGACATTTTTACGAGATAAAAGTAATTATAATTTGTTTCGATTAATGGGATGTGGAAATATATTATCCATTAATATTCATTGAATGAATAACTGGTCAGGCAAGCAATGAACTGAAGAGAATTTTTAATTATCTATTGAAAGCTAGGATACACTCGCAACTACTTTTTATCAGCTCAAAAGTATAAGTGGAGTATTAATTACAATAGCTCGGTATCATTCCGGCGATTAATATTTTTTAGTCGAAGGTTAAAAAGTTTATGTGTTACTGAACCTTATAAATATTGATTAAGTATGTAAAATTTTTGTACACGATAGTGTGTGAATTGAATTGAATATTGTGCTCTTAAAAATAAAGCAAATCTCTTATTATTTTGAAATGTTATTATTCTTCGTTAGTTACACGGAAACACACACCACTTTCAATACAATATATCTATAAAAATTCAAAGCTGAATTACTCACTTTAAATGCGTCACGATTCCTTGAATTAATGATATTTATTCAATTTAATTAAAATAGATTGCTGTATTTATACAAGGCAAGATGCATACGTAATATGTATTGTTTCGAAATTGTTTAAATATTAGCCTGAAGTTTGGATATTTGATTAGTGTTTTAAATTTTCTGCTCAAACGACAATATATCCAATGAAATATTTTATTTTGTTAATTTATCATTAAACGAGTTATGATAATCGTAGGCAAAATAAATTATGTCGTTCAATTATTGTAAATTTTATAAGACGGCCATTACATTTTTTATTACTCCGACGGCTAATTTAATTATATTTTTTCACTATAGAAAATAAAATCGATAAATTCCTCGCAACGATAAATAAGCGATTGAAAAATCATTAATACATTGGAAATTGTTAATAATAAGCCAAGATTCCATTCGAGGGCTTAACAATGTATGTTTACAGTACACTTTAGGACGAATAATCAACATTTGCAAAAATTTCAAGAACAAAACCTTCATTATGCTAACGCTTTTTTTTAGGTTTGCGTGAGTAATCAGTTTCAATATATTGTTGCAATTAAAATTCAAATATTAATTGAAACTACTTTGAAGGCTGGGCAAAGTCTAGCCAATTTGAATGTTTCGTGAAAATGTTTCAGTCATTGGCAATTATTATTTCTTTATAATAGTTGAATTTCATTACAATAATGATAAATATGATCTGCGCTGGAATTACATATTTATCCAAATATTGGAATTTTCCAGGTAACCGCAATTCATATTTTAAATTTTATACTTTGCAATATTGTTAACCTGGAAATGTAATTTGTAATTAATTCGCAGATATTTCAAAGCGTATCCAAACAGATCATTTATAGAATTTTTCCCAAAATTATACAAATTTATTCGATATTATAAATTTACATACGAATTCACAAATGTCTATTTACGGTCACAAATACCTTCTTTTACTGAAATTTGAAGCCGCTTTTTCCTAAGAAATTTATTTAACTTTCTTCGTTGGCGTTATTTTTACAAATTAAGTGAATTCTCATTACTTTGTGGCTAAATTGGTCCATAACTCGGATACTTCCAAAGACACATGTACTTTTTAAAACACAAATACATTTATATTATGAAAATTTGAATGTAAATTAAAAAGAAGTTGAGGCGACTGGTAATGTTTTATTATATTTATGACACGTTGAAATGAGTATTTGTATAGTTATGTGCAAAATATAAAGTACGCTTATAAAGTACGCGTGATTTAATTTTTGTGCGAATAATTTCGTAATTTTCGAGCAAAAATACTTGGTTGCGTGGACACTTTGTTTAGTCAACTCATTGGCCAAATAATTCACCAAATAATTCTGTCGAATAAACCACACGTGAGGCGCGAGAAAGTCAATTTTGCGTGAGTGCGCATATGATAAGATTTCCGCTCCCCTTAAAAATGTTCTAAATAAAGAGCTTTCTAAATAAAAATTGCGGAGCACGGATGTAATTGCGCCTCGGTGACTTTTTATGCAATGAATGATTTTGGAAAATTCATCTTGCCACGTAATAACGATACTCGTGCGAGCGCGCGTAGATGTTGCTGAAGAGGTTCCGGACGTTTATTACATTCAAATTGTAATATGGGCTCGTCTGTACAATGAATAGCAATTTATATAATCCTAAGCGCGAGTAAGTAAGCAAGAGGTCGCTTCATATTATAATGTAACAGTGTAAAATGCATCGAAGCATTTTCTCATTTCTTTTCTCTTCGTGAATTGTCGGGGCGAGGGAGGAGCAAATGCTGGGCATGGGCGTGCTTTATGAGTGCTAAAGTAATTGGAAATAAGAATTGGGATAGAAACGCGTGGCGGACTCGCGTGTAGGCTAATCGTTCATCCACGAGAAAGTATTTCGGCTTCAGGTGCAACTCTAATGAATATTCCATTGTTTTAAGTTGGTGGGCTACTCAGCGATATGATTTTTCAATTCTGCCCAAGCAATCGCATTTGCATTCCGTTTGCTTTATCATCGGTATCAGCTGCCATCGATAAATAATTATTGCAAAGCGATGCGATTGGACGAGGATGCTGGCTTTTATTGGAAATGCTATTATTGCAAATGAAAGTGTGCTCAATCGAAAGAATTGTATGGCTAAGAAATGTAGCTCGGGCGGGATCAATTGGCAAGTGTTATGATGCAATTATATGTTTGGATGAATCATTTTGTCGAATAAAATTGCGCTAAACACAGTGATGCAAATCCCAGGGAATATTGTATTGTATTAATAGGTTATGAGACCGTTAATTATGTAGAGGAGAGGAGAAGAGAAATAAGGGGACGAAAAGCAATGAGCGATCTTACTTCTGAAATTCCACGTTAGTCAGGAATAGATATAGATAGTCAGATATATCGAGAAAACGAATACAAAATAAAATAAAATAATATAGAAACAACAGCGACAGCGATATAAAAAGAAGAGAGAAAGAGAGAGAGGAAAAAGAGAGAAAAAGTAGCTGTAATAATGGCGTTTTACGTACTATTTGTGCGCTAAATAATAGGCGAGGTAGTGTAATACTAATGAATTAAAGGTGCGCAACCATTAATTTCGAATATAAATAACAGGAATTACAAGACTAATTGCGTCGCTGCTAGATTTTTCGAGGACACGAGAAGCGATCCCGAAAGCAGCAACAAAGCCACGCTCGGCATCAATTGTCTAAAGCAATAAACATTCGAAAGCATTCCCCAAAGATTCCGATTTAATACGACAGCGTAGAAAGGGGTTTCAAGTGACCTTGAGGCACGTCTCGACACAGTTGGAGCAGGTACGGCGCAGCAGCTGCGAGGGGGACGAAAAGTACCCTTCTCCCCCCGCCCCCGCCCCTGCCTTTGAATAACTTTCATATTATATACGAAGACACGCGCCTGTGAGTATGAAGCGACTCGGTTTGGCTGTGTTGGTAAATTAAAAAAGACTGGTCGGGCAGCGCTAACGAAACCATCGCCAAAATACGTGGCCCTGTCGGAGCTCTGCCTGATATTCGAAATGGGCCCGCCACACTGAAAGGAGGAGCGCCCGACCTATCGCGGGCGCACATTAAAATGATGTCATGCAAAAGTAAGTGCGTCCATCTCATAGAAGAGGCGTTTTAATGAATCGGAGAGGTCTTTTGAAGCGAGGTACTTGTGTGCTGCCGAGGAGAGGGAGAAATAGATGTCACGTGAGCATCGACGCCAATCATTGTTATCATGGGGCCCGAGTGTAGTATTGCTAATAGAATTATGCTGAGAGATATCGAGATATGAGTAAGGGGAAACAGGGTTGGCAAGTTAATGTAATCTTGCCAATATTTTTGTTTTCAACTGGCAGTTTGGTGAAAAGCAACGACAAACGCAATACTTATTCTTACGCGAGAAGAGCCAAAGAATTATATATACGCACACACAGGCATACGTGTGCCTATTTGTTTTAATGAGCCCAGAAGTTTTGCAACAAGATACTGTCGGCTTTGTTATCGTTATCGTCGTCCTCGTCACTGTTACCATTACTATTATTACCACCATTACCATTATTACCATTATTGTTATTGTTGTTGTTATTGTGATTGTTATTGTTATTGGTATCGTCGTTGTTGTCGTTGTCGTCGTCGTTGCTAATATTATGTCAAGCTTCTATTAAGTATTTACTGTTGGCATAATAACAGCTTCCCTCTCCCAATCAATAGTTCTAGCATTTTTTTTATTATAATGCGATGTTAATTTATGATGCATCGTTAGCCAATGTGTATGCAATGGGAGGGATGAAGTGAAGTTATATGGAGCTGTTTATTAATAAAATAATCGACTGGCTTGCAGAAGGAATTCCCTGGAACGGAAAATTTCACTTCCATTATCTTGTTTGTAGTGGAGTATTATTATACAGACGCGAAACAGTAGTTAAGGATGGAAATATTCTCGAATAATTTACGTTTGCTCAGTATCGAAATAGACAATCGGACTCAATATATATCGTATCGCTATTCTCATCGGGAAGGGTTAGGATTTACTCATTGAACAATACGGATTAGTACACGCATTCTGATCAAAGCTCAAAATTGCTGATTTTTAATCAAGATTCATACGTTGCTGGAGAGCAAGTTTACATCACTTCATTTAACGTTGACAAATATCGAACAATCGATTCGAATAATAATACTACGCATTCATTGTTGCTCGAGAGCAGGATTTAATTCTACGATACCTTGCCATATTGCATTACATCTGTAGTGAATGGTACATTATTTAACGTGAAGATTGGTCCTTATTTATTCCCAAGTGTCCGAGAGTTCTATACTCCATCTCTTCCCTTTCATATTCATCGAGCTCGAGGCGGCCATCGTTTCATAGACAAACCAAACACTCGCTAGTCCAAAGGGTGTCAACCAATTTCATTCCCGATTCTAAAACTTATTTATGGCTATTATTGAAGAATTTTCAATTGGAAAGCAGCAACTTTTCACACACCCGCAACAATCAACATTTCTTCTGCATACGATAACAATATAACAATCGCCTTTCTCCAGCTCACATTTTCATACTATACATACACATATATACATATGTAAATAACATTTTACAACTCATTATGATGATCCATAATTACATGTTACTAAATGCGAAATTTAACTTTCTTTTAATTTCTTAAATTTACATTTATTATATTTTATTATAAATTCATTGCAATTGAAACAAATTGAAATACATGCAATGGCTTTGCCTATCTTTAATGGCAACTTAATCCTAATTAATGCTCGTGACATTATTTCTATGAGAAAAATTATTGCACTTTTTAGTGAGATTAGACATTAATAAGCGAATCAATTGTACGAATATGGATTTGTAAAAGTAAAAAGCTGTAGACATATAGAATATCTATTTACCGGGAATAACCAATAAAATATTTAAACATTTTACCACGTTTGTAAAATCAAAATATTCTTTTCTTTTGTCAATTACTGTAAGTATTGAAAGCTATTATTATTAACTAATAGTATTGTACTATGTTAGCTGCATTTTTATGCGATTCTATTTTTCATTTTCTTACACTACACCTGTCATACATCAAAAATATGCCCTACACACACACACACACACATACACGCGCGCACAGAGGCACACGCACGCATAATTCGAAATAAAATTACACTCCATATAATTTTTCTATTTTAAAAATTCAAATGTTCCATTTTAAAGAAAAATGCTCTAAATTAAAGTCAACCTCATCGTATTGACGGTCAATTGATGAAGATAATTGATTATTTTTCTATTATCTAAGGACATTTGAATTCTTTATTGTAATATTCAACTTGGCGAAAGCTTAAGTAAAAATATTTTTATTTTTCAATATATTCATTCGATGATGTTGAAAATATATAAATATTTTCTATACATTATTTGGATACTACTAATTTTTTGAAAGTAATTATTCTTATTATTATAAACAATATTGTGTTATATGTATGCCATATTAAGTTAAATTGAAGTCTATTGAGTCCGATATTATTATATGCTATTAGTTACAATTATTAATATTTTATTTTGACACTTTTTAAATAATTTATTGTTTTATTTCAAAAGGAAAAATCACTACTTGCAACGCGTCTGGTAGATACAACTTAAAAAAAGCGTACAATTTTATTATTCTCTATAATATTATAATTCTATAATATTATATTCTACAATATTCTCTATAATTTATAACAATATCTTGACTAAAGAAGAGTTTACGCCTGTTGTTTCATTTTTAAATATTATTAACGTAATTTTTTTCTACGCACTTTCTCTAAGTTATATTTGTAAACTAATAAAAATTACTAACTTTATCATGACTCCTAAAACTCTTAATACTTTCTTATATTATAACCACCTTTTTACCATCGTACACTACTTTCAAAAGAAAAAGAATTTTTTCATTTTATACATTCTCCTTTGAACTTTTTAGTTTTAACTTTTTTCTTCCCAAAATGTCTGCATTACCATTCATTGTAAAAGTTATTATAATTATAAGAATATTTATAATTGAATCATAATGTAATTAATGAATTGATAAATCAATGATTTTCATCCTAGAGCCTCGGCTTGGTATTATAATTCTATTAAATTATATTTCTATAATTATTACATTATTGTATATAATTTGATTTTATGTTGTAAATTGTAAAGTCGTTTAATACATTCAAAAATAATTATTTTAAATACTTTTGACAATCTTTCATTAGGTTCTCATATTGATTTTTACTTGAAGTTTTGAAAATTTAAAAGTAATTATTAAAATTACAACGGTACTTTAAAAAATTGATTTTCACACACACACACACACATACGCACACGCACACGCACACTTAAATTGTTTTACATAAAAATTATTCTACAATCGTTACATTATGGATCACCCAATAAAATTCACGAGTCGAGCTCACTTAATACCGTTAATCATGGAAATATTATCTCGAATATGATTTACGACTATAAAAATATTCTAGTATTGAGTAAAATGCAATAATTAAATTTTTATTCAATACGCCTTAAAGAAAAAGTTCTCCCATTCATTACGTACAATATTCATGCTCTCGAGTATATGCGATATAAGTGCTCAAATTTTTTCTTTAACATCTCACTTTCAATCTTTTCTTATTTTTAATGAATCGAGACAATCGTTTCGAAGCTTCAATCACACAATATCGATGGTATCTCGTTCTTCCTTGTAAATACAAAATTACATCATTCTGTCGTAGCAAAATATTACATCTTATTTGCCTAAAATAAGAAAATGTTGCATATGTATATTTTACAATGTATTGGGATCGCTGAAAATAATCAATTCGAAGCCTCCGATTATTCTCTTCAATCTAAAACTTATAAACTTTTGCATATCTCTCTTAACTTACTGGACAATCATTTACATATCCACACCTTAAACTATATGTATTTACTTGATAAAATGATAATTTGATAAAATTAATAATTGTAATATAATCGAGGAGCTTTATTACTCATTAAAATTATGTATAAATACAAAAAAAAAGCAGATAAAAAGTACTTGTATTTCGCCAATGTTATCTATAATAAACAATATTTTTTAAGATGAGAAATATGAAGATTCATACATATCAAGGCGAAATGAGGACAGTTTACTAGTATCGATGAATTATATAATATTTTTATATATTTAAAACAAGGAAGTCACGCTTCTCGTTGAATGGAAAAATATGGCTTATTAAATAACTGGATTGCATTGATTATATAAAAAATAATAAACATTCGCAATTGTAAAGTCAATGCCTATTGCAAGTTATGTAAATAATAGTATTAAAAGGAAATACTATTACAAAGAAAATTAATTTCACAGGAAAGAATAGAAAGTTTAGAAAATATAAAATATAAACGCGATTAGCGAGTGCTTTGTGAAGTTTATCACAATACGTATATTCACAAGAGCCATAACTAAATATTACGCCGATTATATAATACACAGTCGTTGATAATTTAATTTTTTTACTTATCTAAATTTTACAAAGATATAATCATATGCACTATATTAAATGGCTTTATACTTAAATGTATTAGCTTATACCTATGTATAAGTTAACATATGTTCGTGTAAAGTTGAAAAATTGTTCAAACATAAAGATAAATTTATTGAAGAATGGATAATGCAGACGTAGAAACTAAAAATTCTTCGCAATATTCCGATATTACGAATGAAATCACGAGAAACATTTGCGTTGCCTGTTCTTAAATTGAATCGATACGTCGATTTACACATCGTCGACTCTATTGGCTTAGTAGAAGCTCCCAATGATAATATTGTCCCGAAATTCGCAAGTTACATCGCTTGACAAGGTTGCGAAATCCTTTCTAATACATCTAATACACATTGAGACCAGTATTTATTCGCACTGTGTCAATGACTCTTTGCGAACGCAGCCCTTAAGAAGACACACAGGACATTTCAAAGAGTCGTTTAATAATATTCTTAAGGACCCTCGATATAAAACTCGAGCTCGATAATATTAATTTAAAATAGTTTGTAAAAATCATAAAATTGACCTTTACGAAGGGATTATGAGGACAAAAGGATCATTTATATGGTAATTGAAATCTATGGATGCTTTCTTTTACAATTTCATACGTTATATATATATATATTTATATAATATCCATCCTCAAGTATTTTAATAATGACAGCGTATTAGTTTATTATATAAACTGCAATTATTATTTATCGTAAGCAATTCACTCGATGCTCGAAGCCAGCAGTTTAAACACTTTCAACATTTTGCTTATCTCTCGTTCTATTTTTTATTTATAGATAAGCAATTTTATATAGAGTTAAATGGCAGAAAGCATTTGATTAGCCAAAAGACAATATGAGAAATACGAACATTGTAAGCGTTGATTAGATAATTGTGGCTATTTTCATAAAGAGTCCAGTTTCTCTTTATTACTTTTATTAAGATAGTGGAAATCTATAAATTAAAAAAAGAAGAAAGAAAAAAAAAATTAAATATAATAATTACAACTACAATTGTAATTTATGTACTAATTATACTTATTGAAAAGACAAATCTACAGATTTATTAATTCGTAATTTTGCTCCTTAATAGTAATTTCATAATCACGAATGAAAAAAGTCGTGTTTTTAGCTCATGCATATACACATGAAACAAGATCGATGGATTCGTATATCATTAGCAATAACAATTATGTTATATACAAGTTTTTTTAGATTATTAATTTTAATTAATAGGTTATGTAAACTCGACAAGAAATACCTCCGAGAATAAATAAAATGTGATAAAAATACTTTGAGCAATCATAATGAATGCATTACTTTTATCAGAATTTCATAAATCATTGAATTGGATGATTTTCATCATTTGATAGGCAAACATTATTCATTGAAAGAATCTAGAGTTTAAAGAATTTAAGATAATGAATAAGAGCAATTTATTCACTTACACAAATGAATTAGAAGGAAGGAAAATGTAAAATAATATGCATTTCACTTGGCAACACTTTTTATAATATCTGTTGCTTTAGGCAATTAATGTAGTCATTAAACAACGATGACGTTCTATTCAAATAAATTCCAATTAAAATTATATTAATCAATAGGCTGTAGGCTTATTTAAAATAGAATAATCAATGAGAATGGCATGCGAGTTGCGCGAAGTGAGGGAATTTTCAGTTAAAGAGATAATAAAAATAAAATAAACGCAAATTAATTATTATTCAGCTGCGGCACAAACAAGTGCAGGAATGTTCGAAAAGGCTGTATTATAAAAGTATGTAATATCAGAATTATCTCGATAATTGTTTAATCAATTATAATTTTCTCTCTTTACTTTCTAGAAAAATATCATAAAATAACGTGTTGCAATTACAAAGTTCCATTAAAATAAATTATTAGTCGCATATTTAAAGCTGCAGCGGTGAGAAGAAAGTATATGTAAATATTCGTATAATTTTATAGCAGTTCTATTGATGTTTTGCATTATGTATTAGATTTTAAAGAAAACTTTCAGAAACTTTTGCCATTATGGATGAAAATTTCTTGTCAACTTGGCCTTCGTATTCCGATTTATATAAAAATTGCGAATTTTATTTTAAAACTCGGATAATATGCTCAGTTTTTCGAATAAATCAGCATTTTTTAATTAAAATTAATGTTAGTTAGATAATGTAAAAGCTACTTTAATTAATCGCGGTTATATTTTAAAACGAACCCGAAAAAAGATCTCATCTCTTTAACCTTCTTTAATATTAATTAGCAACACATGTTTTCATATAAATAAATTACTACATTGCACACATTAATATTTGCAACAACAACAACAACAACAACAACAACAACAACAACAACAA
>JAPYYT010000916.1:4650-34650 GCA_030522565.1 Ceratosolen corneri
TCCCCTCCCCCGTCCCCTCCCGTCCCGTCCCGTCCCGCGACTCTCGAGAAGGACTTTGAAAATAAGTACTCACGACCACCCCGATAGATGGATTTCTTCCTCGATCGAATGTCATTGTACCAGCTGTTGATTTTCTGTTGGATCGAGCTACTCTTGCTTTACATAAACTCGATCGACGCGTACTTTCAAAGATAATGGACCGTGGCCTTGAAAGAGTTTGGCGATGTTCACGCTAAAGCCATAATTATCTCGGATCTCGATCGAATACAATCAATTCGACTTAAGCTAATAATGACGACAGTGCTATTCTAATTTCCACTTGTGCGGATATGTTTTTATTTTTGGGCATTTATTTGCTGCAATTGAATGTCTCATTTGGAATATTCAAGTACGGAATTGTATTTGAAATTAAACTAGATGTTAATTGCATTTTTTGTGAAAATTTCAGTTGCAATGTAATTCTAATGGCCATCATGAACATTAGTTTATTAAAACCGAATAGTTTTCGTAAACGATCCATTAGCATTCAGCCAGTTGGCCCTTATTATAGAAACATTATAGAAATATTCACGTATACAGCTTTTATCAACTTATTATCAGTAATTTAAAATACAATGACGTCCGGAAGTAAAGATCTTCGAGTTTACGTTCACTTGAATTCATAAGTGTGTAATTAAAATCTTGTGTATTTTTGTCAAAAAACTTTTCGAAGCTACAGCATATTAATCCATCGTTGTATAATTATTCAATTTGATGAAATAAAATTAGTTATATTTTTCTATTTACGAATGAAACCTGATACTTAACATTAAATTAGGGAAACTTGTAGCAGTTTTAAATGAAATAGATAAGTTTAAAGGAAATTAATTCAACTGATAGTGCACTAATTATATGCCAAACATTGATAACGTAAGAATTTTGGTAAATTTTGGAAAAAAATAAAGTATTCAAATTGGAAAATATACGGCATACTTGTCAAAATTAAGTAAAATACATACAAAATATTTTTCTAAGAGAATTGCGGGTATTAATAAGATCAGCCTAACTTTACTGGGAGAACTTTTTAAATTATATTGTACTCACTAGGTAAATTCAGTTGTTAATTAACAATAATTTTCCGTAAGATACACGTGCTATCGCATCAAACAAATTTCATAAAATTAAATTAATGAAATGTCTACAAAACTTAATGTGTTTTCGGTAGTCTTCTATTTCTTAACATTTGACATTGCAAATTATTCTCGTAGAACTATCTAACAAATTGCAGTATAATATAAATCACTGCCATTATCTCTAAATTTATTAAGTGAATGAGTTGCAGGTCGTGAAGATGTTGAAAGGTACATTGTTATTTGTCTCATTTTATGCATAATCTTCGTATCCTTTATTGATAAATGAATTTTTAGGCGAATTGTTGCCCGAGAGTGTTTCAACAAAATAATCTTTTGCTATTATGGTAATTCTATGAACAATGCCTCTCCAACTCTAATTATCTTTTAATGTCAGCATTTATAATTTTTCAACGATTTTCCCGTACCTTCGACAATGTTCCACCACACGTAAATACAAATGAAGAAGCTTCTGTTAGTAGGGATACAAGTGTGCCTCTTAAAGTTCCGCGGAACACTTCATTATGCGAAGACAATTATTGAAACATGTGGCGATTGTCAGGGACGGAGGATCTTTTAATAAATTTAATGGGCTTATAAATCCCAGGAAAATCATTCATCAAAATCATCACCACTGAGGCATTGCCTTTAATAGGCTTCTTTGGGAGATTAATTAGGAAAAAGTAGTGGCTGTCACGGCCTATCCGCGCATTACATGCTTCTATTTTCTCGTATTGAGTTAGCGAGACTGTAAATTACGTATTCGCACTCGAACCAACGCGTTTGACAAGTTGCGAAGCGTCACTATGCGCAATTCCTAGGGGTTGCGCGTATGCGCGAGGACCCGGCGAAAGTAATTGTGCTCGTGAGACGCGTCTGCATGTGACTTAACGTCATTTTTAAGAATCCGACACCTTTCATTGGCCGTGTCTTCCGATTTTTAATGACGAATTCATCGATCACTGCTGCATACTCGGCTAAGGTATGTGCGCTACACAAATTTCATTGTAATTTATTTATGCGAGAGTAGAATGTGGAGCAAGAGATGGCTGATTTACTAAAGTAATTCATCGAATAGCATATGTTGATGGAATTTTCAGTTAACAATATCATGTTGAAATTAGGCATAATTATAATCGATAATTTATTGTGCTGTTCGATGTTAGAATATGTCTTATTTGCATATATGTGACGTTCATTAGGAATGAAGAGAAAGGATTTGTTTTTTTTTTTTCTTTTATGAAATTACAATACTGATTCGGATTTTATTAGATGAGCCGTTTTAAAATGTTTTTAAAACTTCGTAGGCAATTTCTTCAATTATCTTGGGAATTATTATAGTAATACGTTTCGTAACGACAAAGAAACAATCAATAATTTACGTTACATTTAATATAATAACAATAATGATAATGATAATAACAATAATAATAACAATAAGAAAATAATAATAATAATAACAGTAATAATAATAATAATAATAACAACAACAACAACAACAACGATAACAATAATAATAATGATAATGTATAAAGGCTGCGATTCTTTTAGCTCGTAACTTGTGACGTAGTTTTTATAATTTTAGTGTTTCTCAACACGTGTTATCGGTTCGCCGACCGAACCTGTAAATTTAAATTGTAGACACTTAGCCATTTATCTTTTAACGATTTGTGTAATTACCGATCTAATAAAATAAATATTCTCCTCGCGAAAATTGAACGTCACTTGAGATGTGAAAATGATCTACATTTACATCTCCTTTTATTTATTTACTTTTCACATGTTTATTATGCCCATTCTTTATGTAAAACTAAAAAAAAAAATACATTTTCCTTAATATAAATAATTACTGTCATTCATTTTCTTAACTTGTCCATTTGTAATAGTCAACTAATAAATATGCACACCCATTAGCACTTGAATATCTTTTTGTTTCTATTACGCCTTAATAAAACCTTTCACCTTGCTCATCAACATGCTAATAGCATCGAGGTTTAGAAAAAAATTTTTAATGAAAATGCATAATATACGTTTGTAATGATATATATGTATATATGTGTATATATTTGACATTGACTTTATGAAATACATTTAGCAATTTTTTTAATTAGAAGTTGCAGAAAAATTTGTTTTTTTAATTCTTCATCCATTACATATTATATTTAAAAGAACTGGTTTTTTTTTTTTTTGAAAGAATACTATTCAAAATTCTAGCTTAACTTTCGCTTTATTTATAATACGATAATCTGGGACGCTCTTCATTATTGTTCTACTAACGTTTGAAATATCGTGTATTTCGACTGTAAACTTATTATTTTTATAGTGTCGCGATTTAATTATGATCTCGACAATACTTTGTGTCAATGTCCGTTCGATTAATTATTTTTCAACTATATTTCCGATCCGATATATTACATCATCTTATTTTTGGCCTTCTATCATTGTTTCAATTACCCGCGCACTGAAATGGCATTTTCAAAATAAATGAACGATTAAAGTAATTACTTTTAAGCCGAAGCAAATACTTCATTTAAATGCACTGTCTCTGGTATTATTGGATAAAATCTAAAAATGACCATACGATCGTTTTATTTGAACACAATGAAAAATTATTATAGGTATTTCTTTGCTACCATTGTAAGTCGAATAGGCTTTCACGCTTATTGTATTACAATATATTGTATTACATATGCACATGCAATTTATATTCTTATTCTTACATTCTATTTCGAACAGCATATTGTTATAGTGTTTTCAGAATAAATAATATCGCTAGTTAGGTAATAAATTTGTTTGCTTGAGGTTTTTTCCCATATAATGTCGAACACTTTTGAATTGCTGGATTTTTCTTACACTATTGAAAGCAATATTTTCTCCTTTTCTTTCATCCTTCGTAAAATATAGTTCATTATTTCATTGCCGAACGAAAGTTTATTTCAATTAAGTAGGTTCCACTCATTTATGGATTATTGAATGCCTAAATATTGCCTTCCATCACTCAAATATTCAATCGAATCTATATTTTCATAAAATATTCCTTCTACTTAAATATCATAATGTCACAAGCCCTACTGCCGATATAAATATTTATTTACTGCAGTATTGTTAAGGATTTCTTCATTAAAAGCTAGTTGTAATGGAAAATTACTATTAGCCACTTTGCAATATAACTTGAAAAAACTGCAGCATTGAAAAGTGTGAAATTAACGGAGAAACCGACATAACATCTCGATTTATATTGCGACAGGAGTTTTAAAACCACTAGGTTCTCTCAGATGCCTGTAACGTATATTCCAATTGCTCGTTCAACAACAATAACGAAAAGATATTACATTTACATCCGCGGGTGTAAAACATTTATTTTGACGGAAATAAATGCGATGGAGAATTTACGCGCGACATTAAAACATATATCCTCGTCTTTATCATTTGTTTTGATATAAATCATTCGGAAAACTAACATTCGACTAGTATTTAGCGCAACCTACGCGTACGCGCATCAAACTTTTATTACACATATCTTATCGAAACATTCTCTCTCTCTCTCTCTCTCTCTACCCCCCGGACTTGGAAAGCAAATAGTAACGTTAATAATTCATCGAAATGTAGGAAAAAGTAAGCCATTGAAAATATAGAGAAATGTTTGCCGTGCGCCACTTCACTTCATCCCTCCGACTCGGTATGTCTTTGATAACAACAACATAATAACATTAGATACCCATGCACATGGAAATATGTGCATATATGGAAGTTGGTCTCGTGTACTGCGAACCTTTTCATAAAGTTAATTCTGAAACGGTCAGGGAAAATCGAGCGAGAACATCGCACATAATAGAGACGACGCTCGTATCGGCCGAACCGTTAATGGAATATATATATATATATATGTATGTATGTACGTGTGCGCGCGCGCACGTATGGTAGGGCGTGGAGAGAAGTGCAGAGAGTGAGAGCGATTGATTAAAGGGCTGCAGGAGGACAATAATGGACTTGCTCCTAATGAATGAACGAAAGTATAAATTATCCGGACTCGGACCTTAACGTGGAACTTGCAAGTCGTCAAATAGTAGCGCAGACAACAAGTACACGTCAGAGAATTGCATAAAAGGTTTTGCTGTCGCTGTCCATGGCTTGTCAGCCCTATATTTTACAGCATCATAGCTTAAATAGGAAAGCAAATCTGTCGCATTTGGTTTATTAATGCAAGCTTTGCGTTAAAAATGATATCCTTTCTCTAGCCATTTGTATGGCTTAAGCTGGAGCATTAAATTCATTATTCTCTTTTTATGTCCCATTCATACCTTTGTGAATGAACTCTATGCATTCGCAATATAAATAATTCATTTTTTGTTGAACAAATTTACTATGGCGATGCTAATTTTATATGCGTATATGTAAGCGGCCGAGGGAAATGAGTTGATGACTATAAATTGGAGAATAGCGTATGATAATTTTGCCATTTACCCAATCTACAATTACAATGCTTGTTTATTAAATTTTAAAATGTCGCGCTCAGATGTTTGCACAGATAACATAATCTCAGATAGAGATGGGAGATTATCGATAAGTAAGGCAAGAAAAAGAATTAAATTTTCTCGTCTTACCGCGAGGAGAGCATAATAATCCGTTAAAAATAACATTGTACTTTATTGCTGGCCGGTCACTTACTTTCAAACTCAAATCATTATCTTAAATCATTTACAATCAGAATTTTAATTAGCATGCCATTATCATTTTGCAATTTAACGGAGAAAAAAGTTTCAAGAACATATATTTCATTTCATGCGTATCACCATTCACTAAACAACTCCTCGGGAATTGCAAATTATATGACTTCAAATATATTTCGTCCATTTTTCATAAATACCTCGTCCCTAACGGAAGTATAAAAAAGAACATCTTATCGCAAAAACGATTAATAATCACTTGTATTTGACGTAGGTAGTCAATATTCAATACAAACGCGGTGTTTGGCGCTAATGTTTATTATCAATTGGTGTTAGTACTCACTGCGGCATCACATTAAATGCAAAAACGAATGGAATATTTCGGCGAATGGCTTTCTCATTTTTTGCCGGGGCACATGATACTTTGCATGCAATTTCGAGCAATTGTTTTTCCAACTAAAAATGGAGCATTTTTAATTTCGAGTCTCAATAATCGCGAGCAATGTAAATATTTTTCTTCCCCTTGATACATGCGATGAGAATTTCATTTTCCTTTGGCAAGCAAAGTTTTTTTTCTTTTACTTTTTTTTGTTTTTTTTTTTTTGGTCTTTAAATGCACTTCAATGATTACAGCATTTATTTTAGCAATGCTACAACTATCGTAAAAAGAAATTAGAATAACAATTTCTATTGCTTCGAGATAAGCGATAATTTCCTCGGTCATTGTATGGCTTTAATTGGGCAAATAACTTTATCAAGACATTTCTTTATTGTTGGGATAGGGAATCACTGGGAATTCTATCAAAGAAACATCAAATGGCCGTAATCAATTTGCGTAATATTCTAGCGGAATAAGTTTTTATTTGCAATGCTGCGTAAGCAACCTCTTTCATGACATTAGAGACAACAATTCAGCCTATCATAATAGCATTATCAATACTCTTTGATACTTTTTCATTTACAATTTCTTCTCCTCCCAACGACTCGTCTCACGCACACACACATTATACACACCACCTACATAGATCTCTATTCAATGCCAATTAATAGTTTGAGCATTTTTCGAAAAATTTCGGCTTTGTTACACTCTATGCGCATACACGCATAATAACAATACGAAGAGACGGGAATTCCAATTAGCGACATTTATTTATTAGTGTTTGGCAACAAAGCATTGCCAATCACTTGCAGCGTTACAGCACTATTTACAGTGGATATTGCAGCACATGGATTGTTCTCCGTAAGGAACCGTAAGGACATTATTCCACGCCAATGTTCAAACAAGCCTCGAAATTCGATGACAACATCATCCTTCACTGGGCATCATTAAAAAAGAGAGAAAAAAAAACAAGGATATTTGTTAAGTTGCGCGTGGAGACATTAGTCAAATACCCCATTGGCACATTCCTCGTGCTCCCTGCCTCAATTAACATTGTCTCGCTCGCGCAATCTGCTTTTGTAATTTAGCACTTAGGTGTTTTATTTGCAATCGAGCTTACTTTCTGTCAAGTAAAAGCGGGCTTGTGCATCTAGTCGGCAAATACAATTATCCGCGAATCCGCCGAGCGCCTGAATTTTCCGAAGCCTCCGTCATTTATCGAATGAGAACAAATTTGCACTGAATAAACGACTTCTTGGACAATCGAGAGCCACGGCGCGGCATAACCAAGTCCAACGAAGCGACCGCCTCCTTCCATTTTCCACCATCAAGTCATTTCGGAAACATCGCGACCTCATCGCCATGAACCTCCAAACGCAACAACCCAACAGCCCAACAAACAAACAAACAAACGAAAAACACACTTGTCTGCAGCTGTAAAATGTCGACATTGATTCCGCAACCAGATACATAAAAAGTGTATATCTTAACAAAAGCAGAGGTTAGTTACCGCGGCCTCCTACCCCCGAAGCACATCGCCCCGGCATTTAATGAGCAGAGGCAAATAATGGCTTTGCACGTGCTGACGCCGCCAGTCTTTTTATTGATTCCCGTGATATGAGTTTGCACGGGGAATTGGGCTGGGCGGGAGTGTCGCAATTTTTCGCGGTGGTTGTTGCTGCTCGCTGCGCCTCCTCCTCCTCCTCCCTTTCTTTCCTCCTGCTCGCGGTCCGTGTAATGCGAGGCATCCGCGTCGCCAAGGGGACAGCGAAATCGATTCCCTCGACTCGGAAGCTCGGCTGGGTGGTATGAGGGCCTCTCTGGGTAGTCATTATTTTCGAAAGGGCCCACCAAGCTCTATTCGAATAATGTAAACTAGCTGGGTAAATGAGAAATTTGGCTTTTCCTATTGACGCGGAGGCTGTTTTATTGGATGGCGAGGCCAGGCGGATTAGAGGGATAATAATAATATTTGTTGGATAAGTAGTTTGGGAGACATTTGATGCCAGATGAATTGTATTTTATTGCTATGATCGATTGGTTCGCCTCGGTCCTTAATTATATTAAAAACTCGTGGCTTTAATTACGAGTTAATGATTTCTATTAGGAACAACAATTTTTAATTACCGTTTACAATGTATTATTATGATTGTGGCATTATTGGCGGAATAGAGAGCCAACTTATCACATGCTTTATGTATAACTGTGAAAGAAAAAATTGTTACAATGAATGGTTCTTGTAGTATTAATTATTTATTGACTGAAAATGTTATTAAACGTTTCTCGATAAAAGAAATTTATCTTAACAATTGTATCCCGATACACGATTAATTCCAATTCGCTTACGGCCCGTGACTAAGAATTAACGTTGAAAAGTGTATAAAATGTTCTTAATCAAGAAAATTACAATTAATACACACACGCACACACACGCGCGCGCGCACGCACACGAATAAACAAACGAACGAACGAACAAGCACAAACGTATATTTTAGTTAACTGATTAATAAAGCTACGTGACATTTAATTTACAATTTTGTAAATTTGTAAAATTTTGTTTTGTAAAATTAAATAAATTCAATGAGATTTACCTATGAATTATGAATAACAATAATTATCAGATTAAATATAACTGCATTGATTATAATATAAATCAATCGTAACATTGAAATACAAATGTCTTATTAATATTTATAAACACTTGTGCATTAATCATTCATTTTTTTTTTATTTTTTTTTTTTTATTTGATTTCTACATACGTAAAAAATCTATTATTTAAAAAAATATTAGAATCTTTTAACCTGATTTATTTTGCTTAGGAAACCTCTAGAATGACTGTTCAATCTTTAAAAGAGAACTCGGCGTGACCTGCATTTTTCTCTCTGCACTTTCGAGAGATTAAACGATGATCTTTTTTTCTGCTCGTTCACTAACATAATCAATATTGTATATAAAAGGCATTTAAGAAGTTCAAACAAAAAGTGTATTTGGAAATTATTGTAATTTTGGTTGTAAAATTTTTTTAGCCTAAGGTAACCTTTCGAAATTGCATTTAATTAAATTTTAACTTAAAAGATAATCTAAATTTTGTATTGACGTAACAACAATGTAAAATGTTTCAAACTAAATGAAAGATGATTTTCAATCGCTACGAACAAGTGAAAACAAGTGAAACACTTTATTACTGGATTAAAGAATATAGAATTTTATATTAAAATAAATGTCTTTATTTTATTATACTAACTCGTATACATTATACATATACATCGCGTCGTATACATTGGACGTGATATATATAGATAAATACAGTGGACGTGAATTTACTTTATTAAACATAATCTCACATTTAACAACTTACAAATATTCTACAATACTAATGTCCTTGTGCTTTTTCTAGCTTTTTATTCCTTAAGCTTTATCGTTAAGATTATTCGTATATTAAATTCTAAAGTCTCTCTTATGTTTCAGGCTGAGCTACAGATGCTCTATAATGATCGTGAATTGGCGATTTTGAGTGAAACAACGTGCATAGGGAAAACTTAAAAGATCGCAGGTATACAAATTGTATAAGGAATAAATGTAGTTCAATATTAAAAAGTAGGTAAATCGAAAAAAATATTTGCAATGGAATGCATAAAAGGGATTGTAAATGATTTTTCGATGCTGCCGTTTCTGGCAGTGGATAACAATTATTTAATGGAGATTTCAGTCTTTCGGTAATAAGGATTTGGCAGTGACAATACAAATAACAAAATATGTAATCATTACCTTTTATCGTTACGCTAATGATATAAGAAAATATGCAAATCTGCAAGTGAATTCATATGCTAAAACTAGGAGGGTAGAATATAGTTTCCATCTATCAATAGATCATTTGTTTTGCAAATTAAGCAATGTCGGATGTTTTAGGAAGTTACAAATATCGAAATTTATGCACATTATATCAACAGTATATGAGTTTACATTAGAAATTGAAATTATCTCGAAGGCAAAGTAATTCAGCAAATATGCGAATGAAAATTAATGTTTGCCTCGGTGCGATCAGTCTATAAATATTGTAAAAAGTCCGCGGACACTAGAATTTCCAATATTACAGCCATAAATTATCGGACAATTTGAAGAAATTACTGTAATTTTAGTAATAAATACCGAATAAAGTGGTATATAGCTAGTAAAATTTCCCTACATATTAATTATGTAAATAACTCCTGATTCGAAATTTGTTATTGTAATTGGAAGCACAATCTTATCTTTAAGTACAGTTACACGGGATGAAAAATCAAGCAGAAAAAATTATAATACCGACGTTTTACTACAGTATTAGTTTTGACATTGATAGATCATTTATATTAAATTCATTCTCTTTGATATAATAAATCAGAGGACATGAAAATTCAAGAGTGGAAATAAACCTTCAATTTTTGTAAATTATCGCTCTTATTATTATTCCCTTACGCGACGCGTTTATTTTCATCGATGTTTTTTTTTTACGAAAATGATAAAAAGATATATTATACAAATAAAAACGTCACAAAAATAAAAGCTGTTTATTTATATAGCAAGACTTTAATTTGATGTATCAAGAAGATTGATCGCAGTTATTATGCTGATTAAGGCTCAAGGTCTCCGAAACCATCCATTAGGTGGCCTATCTGACAGTTTTTATAGGCTAAATAGTTCGCTTATTGCAAAGACAACAAGACCAACAATGCGCAAATTTCATTCCAAACCATCAACCAATGACGCTTCTAATGTATAATGAGACGCAGCCTCCGTAAGCCCAAAGTAGTGTCAGAATTAATATAATGGGATTGCAAATTTAGGGCGTCTCAGCTGTCTGTCAATAGGATCGAAAGTTATCCCAACGAAATACTTATTTTAATGTGAATTATAATAATTTGAATGAGACATTTCATTGACAATAGACGTATCGCAGCGGTCTTATTACAGTGAATAATACAAGACGCAATCGCACTCGCAATTACACGCGAGGGTTCGTATTAGCTCTCACAACGTACACGCTACACAATTTCCTTTTATTATTCTTCATTGTAATATTATTTTGATACGTGTATAATGAGGGGCAGTTTTTAGCTGAATAAAATAATAGAGTAGGAAGTTAAATTAAAAAATCAATGCTGCGACGGGGCTGCGAGATTATATCGGCCGACTGCAACAGTCTCACTCAAATTAATTCAATTGTATTAATATTGCTGTATATTTATAAAGCTGCGAGGGTATTTGTGAATGTAAAATTCAAATGTATATGTATTTGTAAATTTTACATTTCTGTGTATAAAATTAATTAAGCCTTAATCAGTGAATTATGGAAAGCCGTTCTAATTTTGTAAATTTTAACGCAAAGAATGAAATTCTCCAATGTTTTTTTTTTTTTTCAATTAACTTGCATTATGCAATTTTTTCAGCAATTTATTAAAAATTCAAGAAAAATGTAGAGCGCAATTTTAGTTTAAACTACACGATAAAGCGTATTTTAAAATTCATCGGCAATCTTTTTATAATTCGATAATCGCGACGAATACATGAAATATATCAAATATTTGGCATAACAACGTATGCTTAATTAATTAATTAACGCTGGAATATTTCGGTTAAACATTACATTAGCATTACCTTCTTTCCTCTTCCGTCTAGTTTGCTCGTATTATGTCATATAATTCTTTGCACGAGAAAATATCGCGCACGATCTCACTTTACGACGCTCCATGACATTTACACAATGATGCATGCTTTTTCAGTAAATAAAACACTTGCGATCGATTCTGCTATCTACGATCGATTAGAAACGAAAAATATATTTAGCCCATCGTATGTTAATGGCACAACTAAATCTGTAAGCTTTGCAGACTCGTGGAATAATAGAAGTTTTAGAAAGCCAATGGCTTTCTTAAGCATGCAAGTATTTATGTATTTTTGAATTTTGCCAATAATTTTCACACCTAAATTATTCCAGCATCTGCAAGAGGGAACTTACGATAAAGTTCTCTGTCACCGCCAATGCAAAAATTCGCCATCAGAAGTGTCATTTTGTATTATTGAAATGTGCTTACAACTCCATCCACACTCACACCGAAGTCACTGGCCTCGTACACCAGAACTTCATTAGGCACTTAAGAAGAGAGACCAAACGTACTTGAATATTTTCCAACAAAGACGAACATTTACCCCGTACAAACAAAGTCAATTTGCAAGAGAAGCTTATTTCCGTTCCCTTGATCAAAAAGTAAAGATGTTCAAATTGCGAACTTTTGAGCTCTTCGTTGGCAGTATCCATTTGCAAGTCCATCGATTAAAGGACTCGGTGATCTAGCGATAGGTAATTAGGTGGACAGATCTTTCACATAAGTTAATACGACGCGAGTCCCCGTCAACAATATGATCCGCACTTGAGCTAAGATGTCTCTGTCTCCCCCCCGGACTAATTCCCAATTGCTTATCTTCAATTCACTGAATCATCTGGTCAACCAATCAACTCGGGCAATTTACTTCCAGAAGCTGAATCACCGAGGCATCGCATAAGTGGCCAAGTTGACCTCGTCCCTCGGATCTTAGGTGTATCGAACCATTCCAGCCACTTATAAACTTTCAATAACGAGCACCTCCATTCCTATTATTTGCATTAATGAGTAAATATAGACTTGCGTAATGTCGTTAAAGCGGAATAAATCGCACGCGCTTGTTTATTCAATATAATGTATATTTATGGAAAGCTTCATTTATTCAATCCCGTGATCTAACGAGATTTTGTAATTGATTAAAGTATTATGTAGCGGGGATTAGGCCTTATGTGTGTGCATTAATAATTAATTTTCCGAGGCGATATCGATAATGTTATCCAACATTATTAGCATTTTATTGTCGTAGGAGTCGGGCCGCTCGTTTTATTAACATAAGGATCCTTTATCGCTAACCTAACCTACCGAAGTCCCGAAAGATTATAGAATTTTTCAAACAGCTACTCCTTCCCAGGTAAATGCATTATTATATAATGCTCCAAGAAAGATTTTAATTACTCTTTAATCGAATGTATACGGCTATGTATCGCGCGCGTCTTATTAAATATTTAAGACGTTCGATGAAAGTTCAATGGAAGAAAAGTACGTTACCTAAACAGTCACAAAGGCCACAATAATAGGTTAGTTATAATTGAGAAAGTATTGGATAATAAGCTCGTGAATCGCGATTAATAATGAGCGATCGAAGAGACTGCTGAGGGGCAGTGTCGTGGTATAAATGTAAATTTGCCCAAAATCCTAAGGTATTATGTATTAATGTCATGGGAAGCGAGTTTAGCAATAATGAATATAGGAGTCGTCAAGTTTATTATAAGAGTATAAGAGAGAGAGAGAGAGAGAGAGAGAGAAAAGAGCACATTTGTGTTTGATTTGAGCAAGTATTTGAGCGACGAGTTATCGTGGCGTATTTCATTAAGGGAGAAAAGATGCTTTCAAATGTTGCCGTACGATGTTTTTGCACCGCACTAGATTACTCGATTTTTCTTCCCCGTCCATTCCTCCTTCTTTAGCACTCGTGAATGCTCCCATTGAATGGTACTTTGTAAAAATATATTTATGCATGCTTATTGAGAGCGAGGACGTATAATAAAATTTATAATAAAAGGTTAATGCGTTACGCTGCTGACTAAACTGCCGATTTAATCAATAATTGATATAATAAAATTATAAAATTAATTTTCTATCATCGAGAATGATTCATAAATCACAATTATATTTATTATCGAGAGTTATTCATTCATTTGCATTTCTTTTTCCCTTGTGCTTCAGTTGTGGCCATCAATTATGCCGATATATATCAAGTTGCATGATTTCATTTATTTCGATTAATCATCTAATGCGTTTGTGCGACGTGAAAAGTAAAAACGTTATATTATTGATACTTTGTTCTAGTTCATTAGTATTCAAATATTTATTATGAGCGCCGCACTTCAATTCCCCCGGCCGATTATATATTTATAGTCGCGTGTACAATAAATAACCGTGGCGAATAATAAAAAATAAATAGCCAAGGTATTTTTATACGCGAAGATTATAGTTTAACTGTGTACAATGGGATACACTTGTAAAATGAGATAACTCGAGGAAAATTAAATCTAACCGTGTCGATCGCTTAACAATTCCATTTATAAATGCACATTAATAAAGCATTAATAATTCAATTCGTTCGATCGCGCAACTCAATCGCGGCCCCAACAATACGCACATTATCAAAGGCGTTTGAGGATTCTTAATTTAACCCCTTTGCGAAAGGAAAATTTGCCTTCCCTTCATTTACCGATGCCCCCACTCTTCTTCCACCATCCGCACCTTTCGCTTCAGCGTGAATCGAGCATAAGCTTCTTCCAACTTCTCTATGCCTTACAAGCACCTTGACACATTCCACGTATCACACACGGGGTTAAAGCAAAATGGCAATCGCTCGCCTAACCTCCACCATCAACAAGACAATATCAATAAAAGTGGCGAAACACATTGATAAGTAACTACACTCTTTGCCAGGGCTAAATAGACGCTTTCCAAGAGAATTTATCGAACGTAATACTGTTTGCATTATATTATAAGTTATGCTACAGATTGTTATTGAAAAATAATATAACTCATATCTGCTGTTGAAATTACACCGTAAGTGCCGTGCAAAGCTACACTTGAGTGGCTATGGGTTAAAAAGAGAACGTAGTTAAAGCTCATAAAATGTAATGGAAAGCCATATCTGTCAGGCGCGCGTGTACGTGTGTGTAAGTGCGCGAGTGTGCCTGACCATTCAACTTTAATACTCGATGCATGGAGACGTAAATTTTTATTGTTACATGAACTTGAGGAATTGAATATTTTTGATTGCAGCCGATGGATAAATAAAGGATATTTAATTTAGTGTTCTTTCCCTTTGGAATTACATTTCTCTGAAATGAAGAATGGCGAGGCTCATTTTCTTCGCGAAAGTGCTCCGTCGATGCGTTAAAATAATAAAAGGATACGATAAATAATTCGTTGCCCCAGCCAAGTGATGGATTGATTGAGCGATGCTTCTCTTCCATGACTTTTGTCGCGTACTTTCGTAGAATTTTTCGAGAAGAAGGAGCAGAACTTTTCTACTAAACTGTCAATTATCGCCCGACATTACGACTGTAATCACAACACGACAATTAGCTTACTACTGTGGACATTAACAATTCATACGATATTCCATTGGCTCTCGAAAACATTTACCTGCGCCATTTCATCGGCTTTTATTGAATTTTTAATAATTTTATAATTATTACAGGCAGTCGTATTTATATTTATGTTGTCGGGTTGTTGAGTTTTGTTTCAAGTTATCGAGTCAGAAGCCTTTATACACTCTTAAGTTGCCATCATCGACTATTTCTCATATTCTCATAGCCGTTGCCAATTCAAACTTATATTAACGCAACAATTAACATAACGAGGCCATTTTAGATGGACATCCACGCTAATTACATACTTTTTAATAAATGCCCTGCAATAATATTTTCAGTAGATTTCGTGAATAAAGCAATTGAGTGTCCATTACGAGAACTGATACTCGACCATTCCAATACAAACGCCTAGCAAAGCACTGAAACGAGCACAGTATCTCGTTAACACATTCGTACGCACACACACACATATTTATATATAGGTGTGCGCGTGCGTGCGTGCGTGCGTGTATTACAAAATAAAAGATTGGCTTGTTTATTCCATAGGCAGCTTTGCTCAGGTCTCGATTAATTAATTATTTCAATTAGATGGCGTGATAAGGCAGAAAGGCTGCCTAAGATAGCGTTCCCAACTTATGATTTCAACTTTATATAATACATCATAACTTTCTACAATATTCTTGGGAGCAAACCATTTACCCATTGTCTTTCGAGGCTTGGAAATATTTAGCCGTATTATAATTGGCCTTGATTAGCTTTCGTAGGTGCTAACGGTGCGATGAAATATCGATTACACATTGTAATATTCTCACGTTTAAGAAAATAAATCACCATCGCGTTTTCACAACAGCCAGCTAGCGTACATGCTGGAAAATTGTTGTAAATAACGTTTATCCAAGAGCTCTATGCTGTTACTGTCGAGCCGTGGCCTCGCAACAGCCTCGTCTCTCTCGACGAATGCAAATTCATCATAGTTGGCACATTGGAATGGTCGAAAGCAGTGCATCTCGCAATTAATTATAAGCCCTGCTCTATCGATAAGCACCTGCCGCAATAGCCTGTATCTTTCAATAGACGATTTTCCCAGCCTAAGGTGGACGATTAGCGACCAAGTGCCCGGGCAGCTCGCAAGCTCCTAACGAAAAAGCGAGATGTCTCGCCAAATTCCCTGGCTGTCAATCTCCCGAATGCCAGACCGAGACGGAGAAAGTCCCTTGAATTGCGGCGCATTAGCGAGGAGCCCAAGCACTTGACACACGCAATATCGATTCCCGAAATGTCTCCGGTTGCATAACCTCCGCTTCCGCCAATGCAGCCCAAGTGCGACCAATCAGGATTCAACGTGCGTGCCCTCGAAACAAAACCTCGCTCTTATAAAGAAATATAGGCGAGCTTGTCAGACTCCCGCGCCTTATTCTTCTCTCTCTCTCTCACTTGCCGACTTCTTGTGCAGCGAGTCTCGCGGCCGTTCGGCTTCTAATTGCACAATGAATAAACACTTGGGTGGTGTAAATGGCGCATACCGCCACTTTCAGCCTGTTTTTCCTCGGCTTGGGTTGCACAAGTATTTCATGTGAGTTTGGCTGGCTTTGCTTGCATATAATTAAATGAAACATTTTCGACGAATGCTTGGAAAAGTGGAATTGAAGCCTCGGTTGTCTGTTTGGCAGAATTTTTACTTCTGCAATGGTGTCTCGGAGTTTGCCTCTCGCGTGTTAATTAGTGAAAAATTAAAGTGAAATGAGGATCGTCTTGAGCAGCCTTCTAAAATATTATTATTATAAGGTGTGTTTAAAACTACATAGTAATACAAATTGCAATCGCTGAATATTAATGGCAGCTCCTTCGCTCGGTTTTCATTAACAAAATGAAATTATAGTGTGCCTGGCAGTGATATATTGGTCTAATGAAAATTTTTCGTTTGCAATGCTCGCTATGTTAATTTAGTCATACCATTGGAAACATTTTCCCCGTACTTTTATTATTAAACTTTTAAATGCAAATATATTCGCTCGTTATCAATTTATAATCCCTCGTTATTTGTTGTATTTGAGCCTTAACTTTTTAATGACATTAAATATTTAATATCGAAGAAGTCTCCTTGATTTATATTTGCACGACGTATAGTAAGAAAGGCTAACGACTATGCAGTTATTAAATTATTCCATAACGTTAAATATATAAAGCTAATCATTATTTATGTATACGTATATTTATATATGTGTGTAAACGTGCGTACATGTCTGTTAATTTATTCTGCTAATAATGCGAGATAAAAGTAACCATTATCGCATAAACAATAATAAGAATGTAATTCGTAAGACAACAAAGACACTTTATTCATTGCCTCGGTTATTAATAAATTTTACTTAATAACTACTTCCTCGAAATTTTAATATAATTTTGTCAGTCTAGAGCAATATTTCTACAACTTATCCAGCATTTGCTCGTAATTATGGTGTACATTTATATTGCTCAAAAGCAATTTATGATGATTGACACGATTTTTTTACAATCAACAAATAACTCGTACATTAGCTTTAACATAGAGCAAAAGTGTATATAAGACAGGTTGATTGACTTTGACAGCAGGAGGCAACATGACCGAAGATTAAAATCTGCTATATAAAAGCCAGTTATTTTTGGTTTGATTGATTTTATATTGTATCAAGACGAAAAGGAGAGAGAGAGAGAGAGAGAGAGAGAGAGAGAGAGCGAGAGAAAATTCAATAATCAACTACCGGGTTCTCTTGGTTAAAGATGATTACACAAATAAGAATGATATAAGAGAATTGGAGAGATATAATATATTTAATAATAATAAAAAAAAAAAAACTGCTGTCAATATTGGTACTTGGCTTTCAGAAACATTATTTCTTACTCTAATGTGATAATACTCATTGTGTAATGTCTTCTTAGAGTTTTAGCTCGAGAAGATCCAATAGTTGTTAGCAAATTTCGCAATAGTTCCATTGGATTTAAGACTACAATGGGAATTCAATCGAGTATGAGCCATCACATTCTTATAAAATAATCCTCATTAGTGTAATAACCGAACAAAGAGTACTAATACACACGTGTCTTGCGCCAAATTAAAAAAGGCCTCGAATTCTTTTAAGTATACATTTGCTTAATTAAAAAATTGCTTTCAATGTTGTACACGGCGAAAAGAATTCAAAATTATTTGTAAAATTTCCCTCGGTATTCATACTTTTACGCAACATAATTATTTCAATAAATCGATAAGGAATTTCTAATTGCACAATGTCAAAGTAAAATATAAATTACAAGTATTATTGCATGAAAACCGGTACTTTTAATCTTTAAATAAGACGCTTAAAAATATATTAATACTTATATTCTGATGAATCTCCCAAGTTAATGAGTAAAATTATCTGCGCACACTCTATTAACAGATATAAAATAATTTATACATACAAGAAGAAAGAAAAGAGGAAAAAAAAAGAAGAAAAAATTAAATATATACTTTAATTTAAATTTAAATTGACTAGTAAAATTAAGTTTAATTTAAAATATATCTTTTTCTTTGTAAAAAAAAAAAAAAAAAGGAAGTTAATGCGAAATCGCAAGGGCCGTTAAATGTATTAATATATTAATAATAAAAAATAATTATGAAATTTGAGTCTTTGCAAATCACCGATTTTATATGCAAGTAAAAATAGGAACAGATAAGATTGTTAAATGAACGATAAGGAAGTGTGATATTAGAATTCGCAAATTTATATTTAATTGCACAAGTACCATTGAAAATACATTATTTATTATTTCTATCAATTATCAGGATATATTGTTAAATTGAAAATATTGCCTTGTAATATTATTACACGCGAGTAAAGCTTTTCAAATAAAGTCGACGTGATTATTTTTCATTTGTGAAATCTTAATCTTATAAATCTTCAATTTAGCCTTAAATAAGCACAGATTTAAAATGATATCCGACATACTTCACGAACAATCTTAAAAACGATTTAAAATGTATTAATAAATAAGAAATTTAAATGTTAAACTGAATTTAGATTTTTAAGGACTATTATACATAAAAAATCGGTAGTAAATCTTAAAATATTTAACCGGGGCATCTACGTGCATTTTATCCTTTTTTAAATTTTTAATTTTTCATCTAATTTAGTTTTTAGTTACCCTACTCGATTAAATTTCAATATACATTTTCAAATGCAGCAGTGTTGGTAAAATAAGTATTTGGAAACAAAAATATAACGAATAACATATCTTTAAAATTTCTCAAACTAAATAATTTTATAAATTATTACATCAAATACAAAGGCATTTGGACATAAATGTACTCCGACGAAACAGATTTCCGTTAAGATATCAAATTATGTACACAGTATTACGTTATTATTAACAGAAATTGACATTACAATTATAGTATTTGTTTCAATATCAAGCTTACATTATTTATTACAAATATGTATCTCTATTTATTAAGCTGTTAATACACATTTCTATATTTATTCATTAAAAAAGTCTGAGTTATTTCAATTCTCAGGATATAATTGTGTATTCTAATCAAATTCAATGAAGCAATAGGTACAGTTATATTTAACTGTTACAAATATAACATCGCAAATATAAATAAAATTACTAAATTTTCGTAAATAAAGTTACGGACAAGAATAATATCACTCTTTTCAAGGTTTCGCCATAAGTGATATGTCTGACATTTTTACTAATTCTTTGTTTAGTTGATTTTCACAAAAGAAAAAAAAAGAAAATAAAAGATATCGAATTTGTTTTGAACTTAGAATTTGACGTCCTTTTTCCAAATGCTTAACTTACAGAGAAAATTTATTTCCATCGTGTAGTCAACATTTTCTTCGAAATTTTCTCGGCATTATTATTTTTGTACACTAAATGTCGTAGAAAAAATAAATATAATATAAATTATGGACAATTGAAAAAATATTTTACGTTTAAAGCTTATCGTGTACTGTAATTTATTAAGATTTTAAATTTAACAAGAGATAATGCACTCAAACGAGCGTACTTTTAAGTTTTTTATGGCATTAATCAGACAAATGTATCGTCTCGGTTCCTTTTATTAAGAATAATTAGCGTTGCATGTAATGCACGTCAGAATAGAAACATTTTTGCTTTAGTATTTAAATTTAATGTCGTTTAATTAGTTGCTTTATACGAATCGAATACGCAATTATTGAAAAATCAATTGGTTTTGCTGAATTAAAAGTGATTAAAAAATGAAAACTGATATTTTGCATAAAAAAATTTGTATTCATTTGTATATTATCGCATTTGCATATAAATTTCATATAATATGCACATCAATTACATTGGCGACTCGACAATTCTACATTAAAGAGCCACTCAATTTTATATTAAAGCACTATGTAAATAAATACTAACAAAGACATTCTTTCAATTAAAAGTAATGATGCGGTCGTGGGACGACGTCTCTTCGAAATTGCGTATAACGGAAACGAAATAAGTTACAAGAGGATATTTATCATAGCCCCGGCTCAATTCCAATTTAATAATTATTAGTTCGCATCAATATTGATTTGCGAAATTTTTGTCAAACGCGATGCACTCGGACGTAAATTGGCAAATAAGCTCGCTGAGCCCATGTGAATACGAATAATTGCGGGGCTCCGGCAATTAAGAAAGGAAGAGGATGAAAAAAGAAGGCGAGGCATATATCGAAAACTTACATAGTCTTCGGAGAATTGTATGTTCGTCAGTGTGCGACAGATTCATTAAAAGGCGAAATTGAATTTAAGGAAAGTACATTAAGCAGGCTACGACAATGGCTAGGTGGGCAATTGAAATGCATGGCATTACGAGGGAAGCCTAGAATAGCATTGGTAGAGGGATTTGAAGCAAGAGTAGCAATGAAAATCAGAAAGATTCGCTAAAAGGATGTTCATAGGGGCCTCTTATTTCCCACTGACGCGGTATTCCCCGAGTTCCTTGGCAGTCGCAATTTTGCAATCTCATGGCGCACCGTTAGGTCAGGGTAGTCCACGTCCTAACGGCGAGGCAGCCAAGGTCACGATCGGGTCTGCTCTGAATTTCCTCTTTAAAGGCTGCCTGTCCTCGTAGGGGCGGGGGTGGGGGTGGGGGTTTGGTCTCGCGACCCGAGCGTTCATTTTAATTGATGGCTGTATGGTTGTTTAATTAAGAGGACTTTGGCGTGGATATAGTTTTATTTCAATATCGAATAGTGGCAGGGAGGGATGGTTTGTAGGCGACTGTGTCATCTTTGACAATTCCTGCGACAATTCCTTCAGAGGGAAACGGGGAGGAGATTTGCGTAATCGGGTAATTGGTATTGGCGCTGGAGGGGGGGGGGGGTTCGGAGTGGAAATAATAAGAAAGAGTGCGATGTAGGGGAGATTGGCCGCTGTTTTGTTTTCTTTGGATGCTCTTGTGCGTTGGATGTGCTCGTGTATTTTATAGAAATTCAAATCAGATTATGTTTATTCTGAATTTGCGAAATACTTTATACCATTAACGTTCATATTGAATTCGTTTGAAATTGCTTTTATAAATTTATAGGCCTGCTTTGAATAAATTATGATTTCTTTTTTTCTTCCCTGATCTTTTCTTTCTTTCGTTCTTTCGTTTTCTTTCTGATAAATTTCTGTTGCCTCGAGGTGGTGCGAAATTTATAATTATACGCTTGATTCTGAAAAATGAAGGCTACTTTTTGGTAAACCGAAATGCTTTGAAATGCCTCTTTCGTGATTTGCAATAATTACAGTTCTCGTAATCAAATAATAAAATAGCCTCAAATGTATTTACCTTTAAACGCTATTTTTATCCCTCGCAATCTTGGATATCAACTAAATGTGACGCAATATGTACGTAGCCTTCGTATATACAGAAAGACAATATGATTCAATGAATGTCAATTGATTTAATTAAACATCTATTGGCTATTAAGGCTCGAGCGATTGAATATTATATAAGGTTTTTGTTTCGTTTATTATAAAGCTCACATTAATTATAGAATAATATTTTAGAAAAGGTCATCTCATGTGTGCTGTAATGAATAATGTCCCGTGCTTTTGGAGATAATCAATTATTAACTTTCTACTATGATGTAAAAGAGTGTAAAACTTTGCATAGGAAATTTGTGTTGGTAATGTTGAATTTGTCGGAAATTTTTCCAATCATTATTCATAGCCGTAATTTATATTTCAAATTCAATGAATAACGTCGAAAGTAGATTAGAAAAATTATTTAATTGCGTGCATTACATATTTCAAATTTTATCTTATTCACAATTATTTATATGGCTTTTAATATTTAAATTTCGATGGTATCATATGTAATTTGCATTAATTTAAATTATAATTAATCGATATAATTGCGACAGAGTGTTTCGAATTTTAATAAAATTACCATTTGACAAACTCCAATAGAATGAAAATACATATTTCGCTATGTTTGCATTTTTTTTTTTTTTAATTACCTGTATTTTTATAGTTATACGAGAGATTATAGAGAATTCCTATTGGAAAAGTTGTAAACAATATTTGTTAATTTTCTCCTTATTGCATTTAAGTATACTCTATGAGTTCCAAAGAGTAAATTTATAAAAAACAAAAAGTAAAAAAGTTGTATGCTCTTACGTTCTAATGATGAAATTAATTTGAAATAAATTGGAACGAAGTTCAATTACTAACATTCACATAAAATGATTTTTAAATTTTTAAAACTCGATTTAAGCGTAATATATTATTTACGTAAGCTTTTCAAGTTATCGCAGTATAAATTGTACACATAAAACTATTTTTAAATCAATACTCTTTAAAAGTATTTATTTCAAAAAAAAAAAAAGAGGAAAAAAAATGCAACTACAAGAAATATATGTAATTTTAGACGAATCGATGTTCTTATTTGAATTAAAGTCCACTTATGATATGAATTTAACTGATTCACCTTGGAAACTAATTTTTCATTTATTCCAGATTAATCTACTTTTTACAATGAATCCATCTAATGATTTACGCGCATAGCTTTACTACGTGCGTTATTAAAAACTAATTAAAAAAAAAAAAAAAAAAAGAGGAAGAAGAGAAAAACCACCTAAACAATGAAGTTGATAATTAGTTTACCAATTATTGGCTAATTAATACTTTACTAGCATATATTTTTTAGGCCATTTGGCTCCATAAGATAAAACTTACGTAGTGAATTTTAATATATAATAAAGGATTTAAAAGCACTCTTTCTAAAGAGTTTAATACATTTTTTTATTCAATATAGCAACGTTAATAACTCTCATTATTAGTACAAAGGTTGCATTATAATGCTAGGAGTGAGCATGCGTCGTCCATTGAGCGAATAGAAAAAGTGATAAGGTCTTTTGAAATTTATCCACAAAGCCGAATAAATTATGCGTCATGTAAATTTTCATGAAGTGATTAAAGAGATTTAATTACACGATGGGCCTAATAAACATCATTGCACATGTATAACATGGCGAGGGGAATTACTCGCGGAAAATGATTGGCCGGCATGGAATGGGGAAACAGTCGGTAAGATCGATATTAAAAGACAGAGACGATGGAACTCTCAGCCATATAATTCTCAGCATAAAGCTCAATAAATCTCGTGAAAAATAGAAATTGCAAAACTTCTTTTCACCGCGCGGGACCTTTCAACGATTAGGCCAACGCACTCACACACGCGAATGCGCACCCAAGATGCGCGTTAAACAATAATTAAACACAAAGCATATGGAGGTCATCGGCTGCAAGTTAAATAGCGAGGACATGTAATGCTTGTCCCAAAAAGTTGTAAAAATTTTCACTTTTGTTCTATAAACCTTATTCTACTCGCCGGCTCCTCTACTTAAAAAATCCAGCTAATTTTGTCCGTCACCCCCCCCACCCCTCTAAGATTCTTTCACTTAAAATTCGCAATAAATTTCAAGGACTCTCCTCTTGTCTATACTCTATACTTTTCTTCCCCGCTGCTGCACCAAAACTTCCATCGCTCGATCTTTTACTTGTAATTTTCCCTTCTTTCCAAAACTTGAGGATAGAATGAAAATACAAAATGTGCAGCTTATACTCTGAGCTCTCAATTTATAAAGGGAAATTGGATTGCGCTTTTTCAACTTAACTCATCAGATATCACTCCCCCCCCCCGTTCGTTTTCCTCTCACTTTCTCTCTCCTCCTCTTGGAGCCTCTTTCAAGTCTTCGGATGTAAACTAATAAAAGTGTAAACGTAGCAGATGTACAAAAAAAAAAAAAAAAAAAAAATCAAAAAAAATTTAATAAAAACACACTTTTTTATTACGTGGCTTTGTGAAAAATCATATTTCTATTTTTCAAAATGAATTTAATAAAGGCACTCGTTTTAAGTTTAAAGAGAAAATACAAATAAACTGTTCCATTCAAAGTCACGGATAGCATATTTTGGAGACTGATAAAATGCATAAAATAGAAATCGTTTTGATAAGAAACATTCCAATTATCTTTTCTTTGTCGTGTTTGTAGGTCTTTGAGTTTGAAAATTTAATTTTCAGTTATATTTCTTTTCATAATCTTACTCTCTAAATACATTACGAATGCAGATTTAACATAAAAATGACTATTTACTTGAATCTAGGGGCGCTGTTTTTAAAATTTGCTTCTATAATTTTAATTACTTTTTATATTGATATTTGGAAATTTCGAAATAAATTGACGGCTCTTTATGCTAAAAGAGTCTCTCTCTTTCTAACACTTTGAAAGTCACTCTTGAAAAATATTTGTAATTTAAAAAAATCGTAAATCAACTGCACTATAAATATATATATATATATATGTATGTATATACGAGATAAAGTTATCTGTAAATTAATTTTTTTTTAAACAATTTATATTTTAAAACAAATTATTGTTTTTAATAATTCTTAATTGCCTCGTCTATATTTATTAAATACTCGAGAGCTACGCTTTACATCGATAAATATACATTTTTACGCGCCTTGTGCAACGTAATATTTGGTAGTAAAATTTACAAGAAATCTCATATTGTTTGCTACAAAATAAAATATTGCTCCACGTCACCGCCAGTTTTGCTTTAATATTTCTTACGAAATAATAGACGCACCAAAGCATAAGATAATGAAAATAAACGCACATTTTTCAACGTCGCAAACCCCGATGCTTTCAGCTTACATCTACACGCCACACAATTACGGCCTTCGCATTTGATCAGAGCAATGCACTGCACTGCTACATTTTACAATTTCTCGCCCTCCTGACAAACAATTGATATTAATATTCAGGTATAATGCAACAATACGATCGGCATAATCTCTTGATATATTTTAATTTCGTTAATAATTTATGCGCGGGTAATAAGCGATTGTACAATTATTGTGGTCCCTTTGCTATTGCAGTTTTATTCCCGATGAATATTACAAATAATGTAATCACTGATCGACCGATTGGCCAATTACTAATCTAGCCGATATCGAATTATTGAATTGCATTACGCTGTGCTTAGCTCACTTATGGTGAATGTGGGAGAGACCTTTTCACAGGACTTTGTTGTCTCATTGAAGCAATTTGCGATTCTAGTTGCGACGTCAAATTGCTTCTCCTTCTCATTAAAATCCCGATAAAATTACGGCCATAATTGAAAGATCAGAATATTTATATAAGGGGGGGGGCAGATCTTTTAAATAATTAATGTTATTCTCAATTGTTAGCAAAATGCATTCTACATCAGCTTTACATTAGCATTTACTTATCCAAATTTCTAATAGAACTGCCATTAGCTGATCTCGGTGCAATGCATTTTAAACGCGTAATACACGCAAATGGCTTACTCCGAGCGTTCGATGCATTTTAATAATTTATTTTTTAACCGCTAAATTGCCATTCCCTTCATCAATGCTCAAGTCTATCTCGGTCGTCGTACCTTCGCCTCTACTTTTTTTCATCGAATTCGCGGCTCAAGACGTCTGTTTCATATTGTTGCCCCTGAAAGCTGAAAATGAGGTAAATTTGGCGAATGGCGCGGAAGTCGGCGCGAACGTGAAAGGCATTTGCACACGGGTATTTACATGAAATTCTTTTCACCGGCCGAGCTTCGTACCAAGAGTCCGTAACTTTTAATTCGATGAACAATGCGACAAAGGCCGCACACCACAGACGGCAAATAAAGGGGTATTTGTTCTGTCTCAGCAAGGCAGGACACGTCTTTCTTCAAAACGACATTTCAATGACCTCGAAGTATCCAGTGGAATTGGACGGTTAATCCTGTTTACTTGTGCCCTCGCGCTCAAAAATTATAATTCGTTATCGCGCTTTCGAGGCCTACCGATAAACGCCAGATAAACAACCACCAAGTGCATTTAATCGAGCCTCGCGCACAATATGGACAAACTCCGCTCGCAACACGCAATCGAAGAGGGTAAGAGGACACCTCGCTAAGTGTGCGAAGAAAGGAAAGATGAGGACGAATCAGACGTGTCAAGGGGGTTGAGGGGGGTGAGGGGGGCCGCGGAGTGAGGATAGCTTACACATGCGAGCCTTATGAGATGACTGGATCTATGATGCTAATGCTTATTCAATGCCCAGGAATGAATAATGGGCTGCTAGTGAAATACACCGGGACATAAATATTGTATCTGGAGCGCTATATATTACCTGTATCGAATACATTATCCCCGTGTTTCTGTTCCCTCTGCCGTTCTGTTCACTACTTTTGCTCTCTCTCTCTCTCTATCTCGCGCGCGCGCGCGCGAGATACTCAACATACTCAACTCGTCACACACACGGGCACACGCACACACGCACTCAGCACAAACACACACACATATATACACGCACTCGGCACACACAACACGCAACGCAGCATTCTCAACCCATGGCGCGCGCGCACACACACACACACACGTATATATCTTCTATCTGATTGAAATCGTTGCCATGGGAATGGGCAACTTGTTCTCCTTCCCTCCTTTTCTTCTTCCGCCACCATTGCTGCCGCGCCACTTTTCGTCTCTTTCGACGTGTAGAAACATACGCGCGACCACATTGCACGAGATTCTTCGTTGTATCCGTTTTACGAGCATAAATGCCACGGATTTTTCGTTGACCCCACCAAACAACCCCATGTGACTTCATCCCGAGATGGCCGAGGTGTCAATATCGTCCTTTTTTCCTCCTCATTATTCAGCATCCAAGCATCCGCAGCAGCTCACCGCTCCTCAATTTCCATCTAATGTAGAGCGTGAGTTTTTAATTGTTTATCCTATAGCGCTCAAAATGCCGAGCAAAAAAGAGTGCGATTCGCGTATACTTTGTTCTATCAAAGTTCCGAGGGTCCAAGAAATGTCAGTCGTTCGGAGGATGAGTGGGTCGGTCGTATGGGAGAAATGGATTGACCGGGTGACGCTGGCTATGGGAATGTTAACCGAGTCTTTTTACTTTTGATAAATGGACGGGGCGAAGCTTGTCAAATTTTCCTATCAAAATCGGAAAAGGCACTTTATTTGGAATAATAAGGACCGGGCGGTTAGAATTCGCCGCGTATCTCTTACTCACACATCAACTAGACAACCGCCGACGTATTTCATGCTTCCTAATGCACCCTTTCAAAATCTTGTTTTGATAAAAGCGAAATGTCGAAATAAATCCGCGTTTACTTTTTGCCAATTCCAAGACGAGGCAACCCTAATACAAAGGAAGGAAAGTCGCGAGGAAGTAAATTGTTAAATATTTAAAGAGCTCGGACTTATTGTAAAGTTTCTTTGTCCTTGCTACTTTATATTTCGTGCACGAGCCATTTATATTCGAAAGTATGTTACAAGCAAATATCATTAATAATCTTATTCAAGAATCTTTTTTAACGATAAAAGATATGTACTTTGTAGGTAAGCTGTGTCTACGGCATTCAAAGCTAAGGTTTGAGATTGGCACAGATTATCTGGGTTTTCAGATTGAGCATATAGAAATCGAGGCATCCGTGGATTTGATATATATTTATGAAACTCGCCGCCAGGGGGGTAAGAAGAATAATTATATCCTAAATGTACGTTGTTTTCTTTTTTTTTTTCTTCCTTTTTTTATTTTGATTTTAGAATGGCTTTTGTCTATAAAAATGAAATAAGGGTGAAAGTTTCTCTTTCGGGTCGAGTTTTAATACTTGAAATAATTGATTGGTTTCAGGTTCGAAGTGAGCACAGCGAAGAAATTTAATATTTCAGGCCTTATAAATATTGCATGTATCGCATGACCTCCGATATTTACACAGAGTAATAATGTAACTTTTGTAATATTGTTTTACTAAACTTCGGCCTACCAACTTTCGACTGCATTCAAATATTCACGTTCCAAGACAACATGAATAGCTCGAAATGTAGCCGTTACGTGGCTACCGGTTTCGAACGGGCAGGCGCATGCGCACGAGCACGCGCGCGCGCACCGCGGTCCCGTGCATTATGTTAAGTAAACGTACAATGTTGAGGATCTATTAATTCAATCGTCAGCATCTGCAATTACGTCTTTTTTTCGCATTAAAGAAGCGCTAGATGAAATATTGCATTCTCATTGCAGTCGTTGAAAGTTGGAGTAATTAGTGTTCGATTTCGGCTAGGATAAATTATCGTGCTTCGTGAGACGTTGCGGATACTGTTATTAAAGTACACAAAATTTTGTTAAGCGTGCAAATTTAGCCCCGGCTATTTATTAAATATGAAACTAGACTATCTGAAGCCGAGTTTGAATTTCGCGCACGTAAATTATCCGAAAGCATAAACAATACTTTATGCGAAACAAAGCAAAGGCTTTTTATTAGGTGGTATAACCGATATATCTTCAGATAGCTAATATAACTATTTTATATAAATAGGTTATCATTTTTTGCTCGGCTATTGTTACGTATCTAGTTTCTGATTGCTGGAAGAAAATGTTTTATTACATTGTACGTAATGCCACGTTTCGTAATGATAAATGTCGTAATAAGTCTTATATCGATAAGAAGGAATTGATAATAAGAAGTTATACTCGTTAATAACGGACTTGCCTACTTTTTCCCAACCCCATAACATAAATATTTCTAATTCTTGATACCACGTTCTCGGAAAAATCACCAATAAATGCACGAATAAGTCTTAATCTTTATTCTTCATTCTTCATTCTTCATTCTTCATTCTTCATTCTTCTTCCTCCTCTTCCTCCTCTTCTTCCTCCTCCTCCTCTTCCTCCTCCTCCTCCTCATCTTCTCCTTCTGCTGCTTTTTCTTTTAATATAATAGATAATATAAATTTCTTTTCTCTCGTCCATTTATGAAAACACGGCCCCTTCCCTCCGCCCGTAGCAAGATTTATATTCCCGAATGCGAAGGGGAATCAATTATTTTTTTAATCTTGAATTATATGATCAGGATTGATATAAACTATAATATAAAAAGCGGAAATACGATGGCACTAGATATAGACTTCAATGATAGGCTGCTCTGCCACAGTAAGGGTTAGAGTGCCTTTGTACGACACCAAAAAGATGCGCTCCTATCCAACCATAAGATCTTAAAGTACGTTAGAGCCGGCATCGCCCCTCTTATATATATATATATATATATATATATATATATATACATATATATATATATATATATATTTATTTACGACGTAAGTAA
>JAPYYT010000917.1:0-35162 GCA_030522565.1 Ceratosolen corneri
TGATCACCAAAATATTATCCGCTATAGTTAGAAATAAATACGTATACAGATTAGTGCAGAATTGAAGTTTTGAAGCAAAATTTCTCGTGAAATCATGCTTATATTACATTTTTCGTGGTAATCTATTTATATTAATTTATAATAATAATTTGGTAAACTATTTATACAAAGCCTAATAATTATCGCTTGTAGTTTTCGAGAATATATCGTAAAACGTATATAGAAAGAAACTTCATGCAAGGCAGCATAAATAAAGTTCCATAAAAGAAAAAAAAAGAAAAAAAAACAGTACGTAATTATTGTATATTTTCTTCTATAAATGCATAATTAATAAGAAAAATGAATTTAAAAATTAAAATATACACACATAAGTATCTTCAACTTCTTCTATATAATTTACAGTAATTGAATTTTAAGTTACTCCTTGTGCAAACTAAATATTTAACGATAGAAGCTTCTCTCCTAAGAGTTTTCCATCAATCTTAAAACTTAAAACTTCATGCGTGTA
The DNA here is from genome assembly GCA_030522565.1 of Ceratosolen corneri. NCBI lineage: Eukaryota > Metazoa > Arthropoda > Insecta > Hymenoptera > Agaonidae > Ceratosolen > Ceratosolen corneri. The sequence goes on from JAPYYT010000917.1 coordinate 509, forward strand.
TTTTTAAATACGAGATCTTTGGTTAAAAATTTATCATTAAAATTATAAGACGTTATAATATTTCTATTTACTCCAATAATAATAATAATAGACTACGCATTCTTTGGTGCCTTAAGGAGCGTAATGTGGCGAAAAAATTGATAAATCGCAGTTAAATAAGACAAAGTTCTTATAATGGGATGAGATTATTATCGGTAAATTGGTAGCCATTTGTATTTTAATTAAACGTAAAAATTGCCATTAGCAGTCTGAATTAAATATAAATTAATTTGAATTACAGTTTCATTTAAATAAGTGGGTGTGCTCGCGATTATCGGCATTTTGATCCAAGGCAGATCATTATTCGTGCTTCCATTAGCGCAGTGAAATAGGCGCAGGTAATAGTGGCGTTAGGGGAAAAAAGAATTAGAAACGATCGTGTCACGAGGCAGACAAAACGTGAGGTGCAAAAATGACGAACACCAAGTAAGTAGAACAGCTTGTAAGTTTCAGCGCGATAAGGAAAATCAGCGGAGCTTAGTCATTAGGAATCCGAACCTATCCACTGTGTCCTAAACCTAACGCAAACAATGGAATTATTGCAAAGCAATTTTATTCAATGGATATTGTTGAAATTCATACGTAGCATTGAAATACCTATTAGAATTTATAAACTTGCAAGTGATTTGACCTCTTTCATTTAAGAGTACTGTTTGATTTTATCTTGGAGCATTATTTTCTAGGCTATTCGAGAATTGCATTATAACGTACAATTATGAATAAATATTGAAATTGCCGCAAGTATTATTCAATCGAGAGGGAAAGAAAGAAAATACAGTTTACCTTTTTTATTTCTAGGCATTTTAGAGCATTTTGAGCACTAATAGTTATTGAGTGTACGATAATTTGTAGGCATTTTTTAGAGTATCGACGAAAATAAATTAAATCCAGCCGAATATAGTTCGAATAGATGAAAATATTTCATTTCATCATTCTTATTTTATCTGATCTTGTTTTACGATTTATATCTACAATTAAATGAGCATTGTATTACTGAATTTTGTAACCTTACGCTCGAAAATAACGAGCAAAAGCATGATTTATTTAACAATAGTGCATACGTTTTAATAAACAAACGTTATTCGATCAATTGATACTTTCAAGTTTTATAAAATATGAATAATAGGACAAATAAGGGGAAAAAACATGCGCGGGAAAATTTTCTTCTCCACCGCAATAAGATAGACTAAAACACTATTTATTTGACAAATTATCGAAATATTAATAAATGAGTTTACAAAATAAGTTTACAACGTATAGTTAATGTTTGATTAAAGACGCAGAAAATTTTAATTAGCTAAAACAGAGTATTATTATGCGGCATTGTGATAATGTTCATATCTTTTGATTTTATTTTATGTTAATTTTATTTTATCTATTACTTATTTACATTCTACATTACACGTTACTTATGGTGCATTACACATTTCTTTGTTTCATTAAAAAAATTGCAAATTTTTACAAATATTAAAAGCAACTATTTATATTGATAAAAATTTACGAAAAAAAATAAATAAATAAATAAAGGTTGTGAAAAATTCATTATGATAAATTGTTATAATTATTGAAATTAAAAATACTGTATTCCTGTTAATTGAAATTAAAATTAATAATATTGCATATTATGCTTTTTTAATTGTATTTTTATGTTTTTATGTTTTTTAATAATGAAGATGAAATTAATTAAAATTTATATTAAATTTGAATGGAATGATTTATAAATGCAAATATTTAAATGATACACTTTTATTCGCGTGTGTGATCTACTTATTGCAATGTATTTTTATAATATTAAAACGGTCTTACTCCAGTTTTATTTCAATTCATCCACGTATTGCGAAATGTAATATTTCAACTAATCTCTTTCTGTTATGATTAATCGTCATTTATTCAACAATTTCAAAATAAATTGTACATATGAGTATCGTTTAGTCCTTTATTTTTATGCAACATTGAAGTAATATTTTTAATGACGAGTAAGCCGAAAACCAAATTACTTTATACAATGCAATTCATTATTATATTGTGATTTATGTTTTAGGAACGTAATATAGTATTTTATAGGTTAAGTAGTATATTTCGATGAATAGAGAAGAAGAAAAATGAGGACAATAAACTCTAGAAATACTTCTTTGTTTGAGATCGATATACGAGTACTTGAATTCTTGGTGTCCGTGATATTCCATTTTGAATACTTTCTTCGTGCTTTTCTTACTTAATAATTTGGTTTTACAGTTTATTATGTATTTGTTAAGAATAATATTCTCAATTTGTAAAAAATAGCATGAAAATATTAAATTAAATTACATTATTTGTAATGAAGATGTGAGAAATTATGGTGTAGAAAAGGGTGCAAGGAGTGAGTGAGTGAGAGAGAGAGAGAAGTTGAAAATCGAAGCCGATCTAAAACTATGTAACAACGTCAATTGTCTTTTCAGCAAACACATTGAACTTGGTCGATTTTGAAAAGCACCTCTTTACCTTTCGCTGTGTACAGCCACTGTCTTCCTTCCTTCTCCATGCTCTGTCTTTCTTTGCAAGAGCGAAACGTAATCATTTGCAATCTCGCGTAGAACCGCTTTGAAACTTCCACGGTGGAATTTATTAAACTTTGACTAAGTCGCTTTACAAAGTTTCATCGTGAGATGGGGTGTGCATAGTAGGAGGAGAAAGGAAAAGGAAAGGAGGGATATAGGAAGAGATAGATAGATAGATAGAAAGGGAGAGAGAGAGAGAGAGAGAGAGAACTAGTGGGTGAATAAGTAAGGGGAAGAATAAGGAGAAGAGAAGTTACTTTCTCAAGGAAATAAAAGTTAATGGAGTTCTCCCTCTCTCTCACTTTTTTATTTTTCCCCTCTGATTTTTTTTCTATCTTTCCACAACTGTCTTCTCTCTCTCTCTTATTCTCTTTTTCTATCTGATTCGTGAAGCACAAGTTTTCAAGAAAGTTATTATGTCTTAATTTAGCATTGGCCAGTCTCTTCTCTTAGGGCGTTTATTTTTAAAGAAAGCGATAGATAGATAGAGAGAGAGAGAGAGAGAGAGAGAGAGAGAGAGAGAGTGCGTGTGTGTGTGTGCAAGACGATGTTGGATTGTCGACGAGAAGACGGAAAAATAGAATCGTCCATTAGATGGGATGTCAGTTTGTTATTTCCGTAATTTCCATTCAACTTTAATTGAACCGAAATTTTTAGTTTGAAACTTTGGAAATTCTTGCGAGCTTTTTCTGCGCATGCTTTAGAAAAGAGAAATTAAAAGAAAAACAAAAAACGGAGAATAGAGAGCGAATGGAAGAGGAATAATAAAACAATTTTTAATCTAAAAAGTTTTAAAGTTTTTTCAATCACAGTTTTTTACGTTAACTTATTATGTTTTTCAATTTTCTCGTCTCTGTGAAGAAACTTGAAATTACTATTTTGTTGCGGCAATTGAAGAAATCCTTCACTTATTAAATCATTGTTCTTAGTAGATGTTTTTTTAACATTTTCATTATTTACATGGAAATTTACATAGAAGCATAGAAGTATAATCGTTGAAAATAATTGCTTTTAAACGTTTCAAATTCTCGATTCTCTTTACAGCATTCATGCTCAATGTAATACAAGAGTTTTTAAACTTTTCTTAATGCCAAACACTTCATTGGTAAATGTATATTATTTTAATTGAGGCAAAGTGCTGGCTCACAGTATCATTACTATCGAATTCAATGCCACATTTCCATTAGTGAATATAAATAAAGAAATGGCAGTGTTATTGGATGATATAATTGTATATATTCTGTTCGTACTGAAGAAAATTAAATTCTATTATAGCGAATCTCATTAATACTGTGGATATAACATTAGAGGCGCTATTATCAAGTAACCAAGATTTTAATATGATTATATTTTACACCGTGCCTAAGCAGGTTAATGCTAAGCTGTAACTTTGTCGATATTAAGTTTCGCATCACTCACTTGGTTTTTCAATACCTAAAAGAATTATGCTTCGCCGTAATATAAAGCTCGCGACTTAATTTTTGCACAGCTTTTTTGAACATCTTGACGCTATAACACGCTATTTAAAAGTAACACGAAATAAGTAATTACGTTGGCAGCTCACATCCGGAAAAGTACTGACACTTAGCGCAACGATCCACTATTTTGCAATTTTTCTACAACTTTGCCCTATTTTCAATATAAATATCAGGGATAATTCTATTGCACTTTATTATAATTTGCAGTCCCGCATGAGAAACGCCCAAAATTGACAAAAAGAGACAATTGGAATTTATTGGAAGAAAAACGTTCGCTTATTTTACATTGATCTCATAAACTAATCACGTGGCGAATCAAAAAAATGATCACTGCAGTTTACAAACAAATTGCACAGGATTGTAAAACTTGATAAATGTATACAATTAGTCACAAATGCTTAAAATCATGACAATGGGTATATGGTGTTTGTTCTATCGATGCCATGAATTAATCCATATTATAATATAAATGAATTTTCAGTAAGTTTTCAGTTGCTTAAAGTGATAAATGCAGTCTATGACTCCTCTCGCTCTTTCTCCGTTTATTCAAACTCGTGAGAAGGTTACAAGAGCGCTAACGAGCATTAACTTTGTGTAAATAACGACAATTTCGAAAACTCGTATCAGCAGAGTATTATCATTGAAAGAGAGAGAGAGAGAGAGAGAGGAGGTCTGAATGTTTGGGCGATCACTGCTAGAGAATCGCGTATTTCTAGAAGTATTGGCGCTACCTGCGCGCGTCCGTTAGAGAAGCGATTTCGTACTTTTGGGCTTCGATTTTTGGCTCAGCATCCACGATCGAGGCAGAGCACCTCGTTGCAACGGAGCGATAAATCGTGCGTGAGTGGAGCTGACCGAGGGGGTGGGGGGCGGGGTGCGGAGTACACACATTCGAGTAGTTTTAGCGATGTAATCGTGCAATTACTCTACCACACAAATGTTCTTTCGCACTCGTGCGCTATTAGCTTTAATTATACAATTGATGTATACTGCAAGCTTTAAGTGCTCCCTGTCCAGGCTTCCTCTGCATCACGTTACTTCCAGAGATAATTTAAGGGAGGATGACGGCAGAGACTCGCAAGGGGAGGACTATTATCCCTTCTTTTTAGCTTAATTTTCTTAAATGTAGACGATTTTTCCTGCAAAGATCGTGCTTAATAGTATCACTTTGAGCCGTATTAGCAAATAATTGATGCTGCGTCTGTTTAAGGAGAAATTTGGATTGTCTCGTAATGTTGTTTTACAGATTTATTGACTTTATGGATGGCAGCGTATTTTTTACAGTGCATTTTTCTCCATAATTGAGTGTGACTTTTAAAATAGACCGTCTTGTTAAATAAATAAATATATATATATATATATATATATGTATATGTTTGCGTAGTGAAATATTTTATTGGATATCGATACATCATTTTGTATTTTATCGATACTAATGTTACCACTCATAGTAGTCCGTAAAACATAATCATCACTATGCCAACAGAGCACTTAGCATAACTAATATTTTCTTTTAAGAAACAAATTGTACGATAAATCGACTTTGAACACGATAAAAATATAATGCGATATGTATATAATAAAATGTATATATATGTATACAATATAATATGTGGTTCGGGGAGATATTATTTTCAGTCCTGTCAATTAATTCGGTTATATCTTATTAAAAACGAAAAAACATTGTTCGTATGCAATTATTGTAAATAAATATTAGTTATAATTAAATAATTACATTTATTATGAAAGATCTGTTCCAACGAATATAAATCTAAGACTTACCATTAATTATACGCTGTTCGATAAATTATTTATCACGGTACACTTTATTCTTCAAATTATATTATTTAAAATTATACATGCAACTCTAGTATTAACATAAATCTTTGTTTTAAAAAACCACCACGTTACGTTATACGTGTATATATATATATGTTTCTAAAATATAGTTAATTATTTGGCCTGAATGTACCAAGTATGTATAAAAGTAGAGAATAATAAATAAATAAAATATAGTAAATAATTCGTAATGAAGAGTTATAATTGTTTCGCAATCGTGCGCACTTTTTAATTGAATTTATAGAAACAGATGTAAATGTATTCTCCTTTATTTTGACATGAAACTTTTGCTTAACAATTTATTGCCATAATCAATCTTAGATAAACAAACTCGTGATGGGCAAATTGTGTTCTTTTGAAAATTTAATTAATTAAAAAAATGAAAATTACAAAACTACTTCAATATAGTTTTATAATTCAAAATATTCTGCAAAATACTAGTGCTATTACGTGATTATGTATTTCAAAAGATTTACAAAGCAAAAGTAGTATTTTAAATTGAAGTACATTAAAGTGTAAATATATTAAATTATTTAGAATAGATCGTTAATAGAATAAGTCATATGTTCGTTTGCTTTATGATACTAAGACACGAGGGGTCCATTATTATTATTAATTTGCAATGAAACTTGTATGCATAAAAATCGTATATGAATCAAATTATCCAAAATACTTTTCTCTCTGTTTTTTCTATCTCTCTTTTTCTCCTTCACCCTCCGGTCATCCCACTCTCTGCCATCTTATTATAAAACTAACTCCATTAAAAAGTCATTCGAAAGCCAATTTGCTCGCAGAATTAATGGAATGTTCGCTAAAAAAAAGTTTATATATGAAATTAATTGCATAAATTTCCTTTTTAATAAATGTAATATAATTTTTAATTTGAAAAAAATTCAATACAAAATATTATTGATTGTTGTTATTTTTTTACCGCGTCGCACTATCAAGATCTTATTTATAATTTATTTCGGTTTCCACAATTCTTTCAAGTGCCAATATACTTTTACGCAACTTGGCAATAATTTAATGTGATTCCTGAAAATATTGGAATACTCCCAATAAAGTAAAACTCACATCTTCATTCGCAAGCCACAATGTTATACAGACAAATTTCATTCTACACCAAAAAGATATTTTATATACAGCACGCGAAAATTAACATTTATCAATGGGAAATGGAGTGATTGAAACTGACAGAAAAAGAATCAGAGAGAGAGAGAGAGAGAGAGAGAGAGAGCAATTGCATAGATAAAGATGCGCGGATAAAAAAAGATGGAAAGTGGAGGTGAATGAGCTAATTAATATCATTAGCATAGACGCTTAGCCTCTTAGTTGCAGTCGATAGATTGACCGAAAATTAATTGTTTCAACCAGGAACGAGATAGATCGATTAATAGATAGAGTGAGTTTGTTAGTCATGGATCTCTCTTTCATTACTCTCTTGCGATTCTCTTGTGTCTTCAATTGAGTTCGAAGCGATGCTTACATTACTACTCTTTAATTCTTTTGTAGGCCTTATTGCGGAAGATCGGTCTTTAGAAATCGTACAACAGATTTATTGCTCGATATTTTTCCCTTAATGAAGAATACCATTTTATACAGGTAAAACGCTACGAGTGGAAAGTGTTTCAATTTTGTGTATTGGTATTTGTTGTAGTTAATTCGAATAAGGCTTAAGAAGTTCGATATAAGTGAAATTTTATTGGCATTTATATAGTAAATGGACAGAAATTGGCGTTTTGTTTGTTTTCAAATGAATATGCATGGCAAGCTTTCACGAGAAACTTGGTAGTTTTCATTTTCACGCGATTATTATGCAAGTAAAGGCATTACAATAATTTTACAGAAAATACGATGTACATGCCTTTCGTGACCATACAATGAGAGAAACTACGTTCTTTCTGTATTTGTTGTAAAACGCAATGAATTAAGGTCGGAAAATTATTAATTGGATTTGAGCGAAGTATGAGGTAAAAAACTGTTCAAAGAGTAAATGTAATACATTCATTGTTCAATATTTATATTAATAATTTTCACATTAATTAAGAATATATATAGTGGAAATCAGATATTTATAATGATTTAAGAAATATAGAATGCCATTAGAGCTATAAATTTAAATGATTAATTCTCCGAAGCTTTCGAAATGTTTGAAAAATCATTTTCTTTTTATGTTGTTTTCATTTACATTCATAAATCCAAAAATAGATATAATACAGAGTTAAATTTATCGGTAATGTAAATTTTTTGATTCATTATCAATTCGTATAAATAGAATGAAAACGTAATAGCATAAGAACGTTTTTATTTACGAATTTTTGTTAAATAAAATGATACCAAAATTATAATTGATTAAAAACATTTGATATTTTAATTCCGAATTCATATAGAATTATATGTAGAATTTATATTATAAATGAAGAAAAATACGATTTAATATAAATTGATACTCATTGTTATGCAAATAAGAGAACATTATTAATCAATGCGTGAAATACATTTAAAGTTTAATATATTGATTTTTCGATTATGTCAATAAAATATAAGAAACGTATCACATATCATTTATATCTTGTTTTCAAAGTTACATTAAAATTTATAAGTTGCTCTTCTTATGTTATTTCAATTAAAAAAAAAAAAAACTCACTCGAGCATGTATTGACAATTTTTTTTTACGTGTATTTTTAGCGTTCGATAAATTTATTTTAATATTCACGCTTTCTTCAAAATTCATAACTCAAATATAATGAAAAACACAAGATTATTATAATTTTATTTAATAGATCAGAAATCCACGATATGAAATACTGAGAGTATTCATAATTAAATTTACATATACCACTATAGGGCATTTAATAAAAAAAATTATTGTTGAATACATCAATTACTTGAAAGGATATAAAATATTTCAGTTAGTAAAATAATTTTGTCAGATAAAAAGAGCAAGAGATGAAAAAAAAATTTAAATTTCTACTAACGTACGGATATTAAATTATCTTGAAATTTACTTTATATTCTCATATTATATTTTAAATTTCAATCTGCATGAAATAAATTGATAATCTAAGTATATTTCAGTAATTGAAAATTCGTTTTCTCTATACAACCACGTGATCTTACAAAATACTTCTCAACTGAGTATTAAAAAATTTCCATTGCAAAATGAAAAAAAAAAAAAATTACAATTGTAAATAATATAATGATTAAAATATGTTTTTAATTAACTTTTAATATCGTTTATGATAATTTTCATACTACGGAAAAAGATATTTCATTAAAACCTAGATAATGAAGCTTAAATCAAGATAAAACTTTAGAAAAATATAGTCATAAATAACTCGAGAATAAATAAAAGATAAGATCCGTTAAATGACAGAATAATTTGTATAAATATATAGATTCGTATTAAATAATGATATGGAATTAGAATCGAAGCCTTTAGAATTTATTTAAATAAATATAGCATTTGCTTAGCGTTAATACAAAATTTCGTAGTATTTTTTCATATTTTCGATTGCTTGGGAGACAAATTTAATTTTAAGACAATATTTAAAATATATTTTTTTAAGTATTTTATTATTATGTCATAAAATTTATTTATATAAATGAAACAGAATAGCGAAGAAATTGTCGATCTAGAACACAGATATTTAATATGAAATTTTTACTTTTGAAACACATTGTACACAACGACCTTCTCTGAATTTCAAACGTTCCGGCCAACTTTAAAACGTCATTTTCAATGTTGTTATTAGAAGGATTTTTTTCACATTTAATATTGTAAATTATTTGCATATCAGTAAATTTCTTTAGTGGAACAATCAATTAATTATAATGGGCAGTTATTCCTCATAAATTAGCCAAAGACTTTTATCGCATTTTCTTTTCGTTAAACAATTTCGTAAACAATTAATAATTACTGGGACACATTACGCGAATACCTCCGCATGTGATATAAACGATTTAATCTAATCTGCGAAAAATAAATAAGGAAAAAGTAATAAAAAGTATATAAAATATATAGCGTAAAGAAATATATAAAAATTATTCAAATTCAGCCGAGACTTTAATGATTAGTAAAAAAAAAAAGGCGAATTAATCAATGTGCAATAAAATTTAATGTAATAGAATTTTAAATTCAATACTATGACAGAATGTATTATTATTACTTATACTTGTGCGTATTATTTTAACTGAAACAAAGCGCACATATGAAATGCAACGAAAAGTTATTGATTGCGGAGATAAGCTTCATAAGAATATTTATAAACGAAATATTAATAGAATTTTCTGTAATTTAGTATCGCGCGCAAATATATCGAATTATTTATCCAAAAGTAAATGTTTCTCGATACATGTATTTTATTTTCCATTTCGTTAATTGCGCATAAACTGTATAATATATTTTAAATATCACCATACCAAGATAAATTCAGAAAATAAACGTAATTTAATATCGACGATAATAGCACCTCGTAACTCGAAAAGTTAAATTTATGTAGTGTTCTCTTAAATAATTAGCCTCATATCAGATGGTTATCATCTGTTTTCTCTGGCCATTAAGATAAATTCAATTAATTATTAAATGGACTGATTCTATTCAATATTCTTTATTATACGCGAATAATGTATTAATATATATATATATATATTTAGGTCACTACCTTGGAAGAATTGATATTTTATTAGAAGTTTTCAATTAACTTTAGAATAGTACTTGGAGTATGGTAAAACTCCAATGGACTTTTCGACAAAATATTCCAGATAATCAAGTGAAAAATTTCCGTATCCCCTCAAAACTATAATACATATATTTTTTTTTCCAACTATCAAACAATGTTTCAAAATTTTTTATTTTCTCTATTGATTAGATAAAATGTTGAGTAAACAATACGAGTTATAATAATAATACACACAGTTTAGATCGTCTAATGTCCAATGATCTAGAGGGCATTTGTAACATTTATACTTAACGAGCGTGTATATAATGTTTAAATCAATATGTTTAAACAGTAGAAAGTATATTTCTGTAATGGCATATTAGCATTATAGTGTCTTCGACTTTATCAGCTTTAATAAAGACTTTTTGTCGTTGTTTGACGAGAAAACACGCGAAGGAAAATCCATTATATCCACCATCGTGATATTTAGTATAAAACATGCTAAATATTAAATTACAACTATTTTAGAGAAATAGTACGAGAAGAGTACGATATGTTGCTACTAAGTTCCTAGTAATATTTTCGTTTTGCTTTCTACGTAAATTTTTCTCCCATTCTCGCGAAATGAAATCGTATAGTGATGTTTGACTTTAGGAACTCTAAAAATGAAAATTTGGTGATTTCGTTATTTTTTCAATTTTACTCTTGAAAATCTCATGAAATATTGGTCCCATGCTGAAAATTAAATTGCCAAGTCTTTTTTATATTCTTGGGATAGATTTTCTATCTTGGTACCTTTTTTTCGGCTAATTTAATATGAAGGAGAATTCGTTTTCAAATTGGATGAGCTTATGAGTTTTAAAAGAGATCGAATGACAATAAATTTAATTATCAAATATTTGTCGTCGGAATTATTTAAAAATCATTAAGTAAATAAATAGTCGTGCGAGTTTAATTAAAATTTTCAACCAATTCTCCTTTTCTTTCTTTTGACAAAACAATTGTTAATAATACCTCTTTCAAAACAATAAATCAATTATATTCTCAATACTCTTTATAACATTTTTCACGATACGTACGTAATAGACGATGAATAGCACTTGTACAAAGGCCATAATCTCCAAGCATGAGACTGCAAAAAAAGAGAGAAATAGAAAAAAGAAAAAAGGAAAAACGAATACATTCATATATACGCGTAAATTCGAGAGAGAAACGAATGGAAAGAGGAAACTGCTTGACTTGGGCCTATCGCAATACAAGTACAGAGCAGTTGTACATGCGGACCGACACTCATAAATAGGTGATGACGAATAATTAAAAGTGCTGATAATCTTGGATGTTAAGCCAACAGCTATTCCCGTTTCGTAGAATTTTCTCCCTAGATTAGCAAGTCCTGCTCCCTCCCCCCTCCCCACCCCTCCCTCCCCGCCATTTCCCTCGTAGCACTTGTAAGGTACAGCCTTATTTAATTGTGGTGGAAATTCGGTAGCGACGTCTATTACGCTCGATAAATCGGGCCGATTTTTTTTTTAATAAATTCACGGCGAAAATGTCGAATGTCCTTTACAAATGTGACCTATTTCAATAGCTATTATTTTTGTGGACTGGAAAGTCAATCGACTGGCTAAATGACGAATCCGAAGAACCAAGAGTCGATCGGACCAAGAGGAATTAGATCTGATGAAGCAAGTTTGGTGGAATTCGCTTTAGTAGCATTAAGGGCAGGACTTTGAAAAAACGTGGCGGAATAAATTTGCTTCTCGCGAGCGAGAACTGACGAGCTGAATGGCGGCAGTGGCAAGTCCTCGATATCTAACGTAAGAAATTTAAGGCGCTGGTAGCGAGCGAAGGCTGCCATTTAATGCTCAGCAAGTGATTCGCAGAATGAATCATAGAATGTGTTTCTGCAAATGAAGAGGGATAATCGGGGAAATGCCATTAGTCGCATCGCAGCGCCTTGGTAGCAAGAAATTTGATACTAAGAACACAAAGGATCGCAATGCTTTGGATAATGGAGCCTTAAGTTTACATCGGCAAAAGCACGAACTCTTATTGAAATCTGTAAATCAAAGCAATTTGCAAAAAAACAAAAAAAAAACAAAAAACAAACAAACTCTTGCAAGAAAGGCGAAAAAACGTCAAATTATCCCACAATGTGAAATAATCGGAATTGAAGCTGTGTTTCTCAATATTATTTTATCCAAGACTATGTCTATGCAATGAAAATGCCATTTCCAGGCTAAATAAAGAGCAATCGAGACGCATGACAAACTTTCGAGCTTTAAAGCTTTATGAAAGGTTGTCTTTCATCCTCCAACGCGAACGCTCAGACCGACGACTTAAACAGCCAGTCTTTATCTCTCATATGTCGAATTATTAACCCTCGGTAATTCTCTGTCCTTTACGGGCTGCTTGTCCCTGAATTTTATCCCGCTTAGCACACGACCATCTCAAGACAGTGCGCAGCATTAATTTGTCTCGCACTAGTCATTCTTTTCTGGCACGAGATGCCACTACAGCGCAATGCGCACCTTAAACATCAATTGCCCAGGCCCGTACAACGCGTATTATTTACGCATTAATTAGCGGCAACAACATTAATCATATTCCTAGCTGCACTGACAATACTTTATATAGTCCAAGAGAAACGAAGGACGACTCCACTCGTATCACTAACAATGGCATAAAGCGGGAGCCAAAACAATAAGGGAAAGAAGGTACAGGCCCCGCCTGGCGCAACGCATGCCAACTTAATCGTGTCCCTTGTCACCCTCCCCTCGTTAAAGCGATATTTCCATTGAAACGTTAAAAGCAAAGAGTGCACTTAGCACCTACTACGCGCATACAATAAAGCACGAGTGCGCGCCAAGAAAAGTGGCTCTACTCCCACGATTTCCCGTGGCTGGCAAGGGCGGCTCTTTTCCGCTCGTTGGCGATGCAAAAAAGTACGGCAGAGAAGAGGGGGGAGAGAGAGAGAGAGAGAGAGAGAATGGCCAACGGAGGGAAAAACAAAGAGGTAGTCTTTCGCGCGAGTGCATTAGAATAGCCGATGAGTTGGCGGGGGGATTTGCCAATAAATAGCCTTTTCCTTTAAATGCGATTAGCCAGAAGATGAGGCAAACTAATTAGCGGCAATTACACGGCCGTAACTACGACTTTCCATTCCCGTAATTGCACCCACCCCAACCCCTCTCGACCCCCTCCCCAAAACCCCCGTTTCGCTTGGACGCGGGCCGTACACTTTTTGTTGATATTTGTAGCAATGTATTATCATAATCGCGGATGTTTTTGAAGCGGCAGGTTTGCCAAAAACAATTATCGCTGAGAAAATGCGGGGCGAGGTAAATTAATTAGATGAGCCAACGGAGGCATTTCTTTGCTTATCCTCCCTTCCTTCCTTCCTTCCTCCCTCCCTTCCTTCCTCCCTTCCTTCCTTCCTTCCTTCCTTCCCTTCTTTCCTTCCCTCCCTCCCTTCTTTCCTTTCTTCCGTCCTTCCCTCTCTCTCTCCCTCCCACCCAGCCACCCAATTTTATAAGGAACATCTGTCTGCGCATTGACGACTCTCAAAGCAAACACATTGTGTCTGATTTTGCTTTTTTTATACACGGCGACCGCTCTTTCATAAACTTATCGAGTTTTAGTTGGGATATCTCCCAAGGATGTATTAAACCATATAAGCTCTATTAGGTGCATGCAACGCTCGTCTGAAGGAGGCAGCCAAGCATGTATTTCCATATACGTTTATGTGCGTGAGTAACCTGTTAGTTGAGCTTAGCGACGAAAGGTAGCGATGACGTGTGTACATGCGCTGCGATATAATCTGAGAAGTTGAAGTTGGGTAAGTATTACATGAAACGAACAAGCATATAAAACTGATTTTAATTACCGTTCATGAGAGTATGTCCAATTTCTCAAATTGAATCCATCGTAATTAAGACGACAATTATAATATGCAAAATTCATTGATACGGCTCGCCGAGGTTTTTCATTTTATTTTACCTTTTTTTTTTTTTATTTTTAGATGGATTTTAGATTGCTTCATTATTTGACGATACTGTCGCTTAAATAGATCGGCTTGATTATATTCAGAGACGTATGCTCTACACTCGTTATTTACATTATTGTACTTCTATCAGACTACTTCACTAATCGACTGCACGTCGCTTCTTTCTTTAATAAGCACTGAAAATTTCAAATAATATTTCATCTTAAATAATTGGCTTTTTAGCCGCCAACACATCTAACAACATTCATTAAGATTAAGATTTATATGTATATATGTGTGTGTGTGTGTGTTATATGACGAATGAGTACCGATGATTGAACGGAGAAAAAGAAGAAAAAAAAAAAGAAAAGAAAAATTGTAATTTGCATCACGTAATTATGAAATTAAAATTTCTTAATGATATTTATAACATAAATGAATCTTTAACTTTTTTGACATAATAGTCTTATGACTATTACTCATCAAATTTTAAAACTTGTACATTTATTTAGCTTCGAAAAGATTATCAGTCGCATCAGTGAATTATAGGCGCAGTTGCCAATGAATTATAGATGTAAGTTGTAAATGGATAAGAGCGTTCAAACAACCGAGATATATTATTAAGACTCGTACAGAAAATTAACTTTAATTTGTTTCTATTAAAATCATTTTTCTTTCTTTTCAAGTGATTTTTTTTATGCTAATTGTATTTTTGTAAATATACACGTTTAACACAGTTGTTTTAAAATTTTAATTAAAATTGCACGTAGTCTTATAATGTTTCATACAAAATTTAATTAAACAAGCTTAAATACACGAGTTTTTAGTTAATATTTGGTTTCAAATGATAACAAATATTATTTATTCAATGTACAAGTTTCAAGTGTACAAATTAACGATTCTTCTGTAAAATTTTTATTGATTTATTAAAAAAAAAGGATAATTGCTTTCGAATATGAAATATTAAATCAATAATATCATGATTTATTCATAAAAAAGAATTGAAAATATGAACGTCATAAAAAGTTTGGATAAATATACTCATGTTTTCAATTAAATTTCTCAATAGTATGATATCAATATGTCATATACATTTTATCTGTAGATAAGTTTATATAGGTGCTTGGTAAATATCGACACAATTTTTTTCCAATCATGCAAATTCTATTTAAAATATTTATCTACACTATCAATAATACAAGAAAAAAAAAAAAAAAGAAAAATGTGATTTAAAAATAACATATAGCGTACACGTTATAATTACATATATTTGATGTATAATATTAACAAATTTATAATGTAATTATCATCTGCGCGTGCATACGTAAGAATGAAAAAATAAAATGTATTGAGGCAGATAAGATTTAAAGTCACGTATGAATAAAATATCTAAATTTCTAAAAAAAAAATGTGGACAAGCAAAATACAGTGCACGAGAAATAAAGTGCGTTAAATAAAGTTTAGAGTAAGAGACACTGAAAAGTGAGAAATATGCGATATTGTATCATTTTGGGGATAGAAGAATGAAAAAATCCATAAGAAAAGGTATTGTGGTTAATTGGTTAGATAAAGAGGCAAACTAGAATATTTGAAAAAGAGAATAATAATAGTGACAGTGCTGATGATAATATTGCTGATAACAAATACATTCGTAAGTAATTAAATAAATTATAATTAACACGTGATGAATTTCATACGTTTAATTGTTAAACTGAGGCTAAAAATGTAATTAATTTTAAAAAAAATTTATCTAATCAAAGTATAAACATTGATATATTAAAATTTTAAAGAATCGACTGATGTTATGTTTGAATGTTTAAGAGTGCGCTATTAAATGTTGTATTTATATTGTATTATTGTATTATGTTTTATTTATATTATATTTATATTGTATTACATATATGTATATACATATTATAATTTGTTTGATTTCTAAATTTTAATAATTCATAGTACTAAATTTATTCAAACGGAATAATTTCCCTCGGCATGTAAGATTGAAACTTTAAGGCCATTTATTTTAAAATATTATTTCATAGTCATAATATGTTTTTAAATTCATTATTTCCTCATAATAATAAACAAGTTTATTTTTTATTTTACCGAAGGTAGTTATTTTTCGCTTAAATGAATATTATTTTTGTAAAATAATACTTTTATCTATTAACCTAATTATTTTTTTAATACAAAGAACAGTGTGCATTAAACAATGATAACTAATGTATTTGAGTGCACGCGATCTGGTCGTTAATTTTAAATGACTTTACATTGAAAAATCTTCACTCGTTCACTTGTCTCTAAACCTTAAAAAAATTAATGAAGGGAAATTAAGGAATGCATAAATAATTCGCCATTCTGCTCTTTCGTTTGAGCATCGATTAATTGCATGCGAGAAGAACTCACGTCTCAATAACGTGAAAACATGATCGTCATTGAACTATGCATTGTCCAATGACTTGACCGACTGAAGCTATTCATCCTATAAAACATCATCGGCACTGTACGATGATTATCTCAACAAAACTAATAACTTTTAGGGTACGAAGGGCGCATGTAAACACGTGTACAACGAAAGTTCAAACGAAAGAACAAGGACCTCGTAATATATATATATACGCATGCGTGCATATATATATATGCGTATATGTGTGTGTATATACGTGTATAGGTGCATACAGTGCGTATAGACTTGTGTCTGATTACAAAACAGGTTTTGTTTTGGAGAGTTGCGGTGTTGCGCGTGGCAGTTGTCGACTGGAAAGAAAATAACATCGAGTGGTTGATTGAACAGTTAATTCAAAAAAGGACGAGAGAAAAAAAAGCGAGATAAAAAATTACGCAGTTGATACATAGTCCGTTAATATTGTTTGAATATAAAATTCAACGAACCGTTGGCTTTCTTTGTCGAGCTTCGTCTTACTTGGAATAATTCCAATTGCTTTGTTTATAAATAGTTGGCTGACATTGGATGATCGGCGATATCAAATAATGATAATATTGTGGTGTAATGCTCCAGCAGATAGTAATATTGATGATATTTTCATACGTCAATAAATTCAGTCACTTATCAGACAAGTAACAATTTGAAGGCCGATATTAAGTGACATTAGACTCCTACTCCTTGCGCTCGCTATATATATATTATTATTATTATTGACAAGAATGTCAATAGCAGATATATTGAAAAATTAAATTATCATGACATTTTTCAATTCTGACTGAGCGAATAACATCAAACTTTGCTGTCCGTTGTCTCCTTCCTAAGCTTGCAATTTTCGTAAAAATTCGTAAAAATAGAAAAAATGCTCCCTAAATATTGTTCACTTTTGCGCGGACTTTGAATTGATTGTTCAGAGAGAGAGAGAGAGGTAATTTCTAATTTAACGGGGCGTTTGTTGACGAATAGTGGGAGGTAAGGAGGGGGAAGGAAAAATGAGAATCATATTAGTTTCGAGCCTGTCAGCCATTTCCATATTTCGTTCTGAAAGGACGAAAATGAATCAGTACAATGGCCTGACTAAAGCATTTGGAGAGTTTAAACTGGAATTACATTCACGCTGGATGGCTCTAATTTGATTTATGGAGAAGACGACGTTGAAATAAATTCGGCGTGAAAAATACATTTTTTTTCGATCTTTAAACAAGACGCCGTGCGTACTGTAAATTAATTTCGGGGCTAAAAAGATCCGAGTCCATTGCTCGTAAAAAAGCGTGCAATTTTGCAGCGCAAAATTTGCAATGGGTTTTCGTATTTTGGGCAGCAGCTTTAAATTAAAATTGTTAATATGTAAAGTGTATAAAGTGAGCTGCAATTAAGCACTCGGCAAATAGAAATAAATATAAGTCGCAGGGGCGAAATAAATGCTGGCCGGTGCGCATTCAATGGCAATTACAATAATTTATTGTAATAACCGTTAACATTTATTTATCCCCGGCCCCCTATATAATATCCCGAGAAACAGTAATGTTGTGTGAATTATTGGTACACACGAAGCTACACCTATGCAAAACGAGTACTGTAAATCCTTATTCGCTTCTCCCTTTTAACAAGTATCACTAGCCAAGTATAACATGTCGATTTCAGTGAAACTTTGCATGCATGTAATACTTTTAAAAATGTTTGACCTGTATATTTTATTTTTGCCTACAAGCCTTTTTAAGGCTTATAAATTATACTACGAATATCAAAGTTTTGAACTTTTCTATACGCGCGCACACATAAAGAAGGGCTTTTCAGCCGGTCGGGGTTCTTGTACGGTATTTTTTATTACACGGAATATTTTCGAACCTTCCTTTTAAAATTTTTTGAATCGCTGATTACAAATCTAATATCAAATTTCACGCGCGCCCGCGCGCCCATAGACGCACACGCGCGCGCGCGCACACGCAGAGTGCTCGACTCAATCCTACAAGAACGATTTATATATATGTGCCTACTTGGAAAAGTTAAAAAACGTACGATACTTGAGAGCGTGTTCCTATCTTTAAAAAGGTTTATTGCTAAAGAAAAACGAAAAATGTGAGCTAAAATATTTTTTAAAACTATTCATGCGTGCAAAGTTTCAGTAAATCCTTGTTAGTCGGTCTCTCTGCTTCACCTTCAATTCCTCCTATTCCTTCCACACCAGACACACATCCAACCATCACCACAGCACTTCTTTTTTCTCCAGCTTTATTCACTGCCATTTAAATACATCACACAACACACTTACACGACCTCTTATATTGTTGTTGCTTTTAACAGTGTTACATGTCTTATAAGAAGCTTAAATATGCTGAACAACGAGGAAACTAATATACAAAGTTCTCGAGGCAATTTATGGATATTTAACATACTTTATCCTTTAATTCATTTTTTTTTAACGAATATTACGTAGTAAAGCATAAATCAGATTACAATTCATGGCAAATAGAATCCAAGTTAATTGAGCCAATTTTCAATGGCATGAAAAATTGCGCGTAATTATAATTTTCAAATAACTTTCTTCGATCCACATTTACGAGCGAGATTACGATTATGAACAAATTTTGAATGAAAAATGTATTATTGGGCAATAGAATGGCAATGATACTTTGATCTCTCGTTCGCGAATTCGAATTTGGAAAGAAAAAAAAAAATAGCTCTAAAAGTATACGGTAAAAGTGCTGCAATAAATGAACAATGTAATAATAAATTTCATAAAAATGCTCCTTCGCAGTTATATGCCACAGCTTTCAACTATTTATAATTCAATAACATCCTCTTCATCTGTAAATAAGTTTAACATACAGAAGCCTCGAATGGTAAACAATAAAATTATTCCTTTTATATCTCTCGTTCATTTGCAATCTAAACATAAACAGCTATTCTGAATAATTCCTCCGTCAATAATGAAAAAAAGTTTCTCCTCGCACAATATAAGTGTATCGTCGCACATTGCTTTTCCTTGTTTAAATACGTTACCATCTGTCTTTTACGTATCTAATAAAGAATCGTATTTTTCTTGAAATCCAATATATATATATCGAGCCAACAAAGAAAAAACTTCCATGCAAGATTTACTTGCTTATAAAAAATATATATTTTTATTTATTATGAATTGTTTGGGGTCATTGTACGCGTATAAAAGATAAATTGAAAAGATAAAGTAAACGGAAATCGGAAAATAAAACTGTTGTTTAAAAGTTCAATAAAATCGTTCAGAGTAGATAATTAAAATATCTTTGATGATACACATTTTTAATTGTAAAGTTATTTATACATCTTTCCTATTTATATATATATATATTGATATTTTCTAAATATATGGTTTTAATATATATAATTTTCGTAAAAACTTTCAATGCTTCATGTTTAAACAATGTACCAACAAACAAACAAACAAACAAAAAAACTAACAAAAAAAATCAAATGGTTGCTCTCGTATTTTCATAAAGACTTTATTCCTTCAAATTCTAATCAATAAATGCTGACATACTTTCATATATATTACATTAAATTTAATAATCGTGTTTTTTTAAAATATTTTTCTCAATTGAATTAACAATATTTAACGTGAGCTTAATATTTTCAAGATATTAATTTATTATTGAATCCAACCGTTCCAACAAATTTTAATACTTCTCCTTTGTACAGTAATTATTTTCAATAATTATTTGATATATTCTTTAACAATGTTAATGGAATTTCATGGTAAATATCGTATAATAAAATTAAGGCAGAATGAGAT
The DNA here is from genome assembly GCA_030522565.1 of Ceratosolen corneri. Classification (NCBI taxonomy): domain Eukaryota; kingdom Metazoa; phylum Arthropoda; class Insecta; order Hymenoptera; family Agaonidae; genus Ceratosolen; species Ceratosolen corneri. Next base: position 21,257 of record JAPYYT010000917.1, read on the forward strand.
TGTGATTAGTTTGTTGTAATAGGATATTGATTGGCAGAAAAAATATTAATAATTGCTGGGAAGAGTTTTAGAATCGTTCTCGAAGATCTCGAATTCAAATTCTCGTTTCCACCGTTTGCCCGTCGAATAAATAATTCAAAATTATATATGCTTATCCTTTATCGTGGCTCTGTTGGCTTTGAACCCACTCAAAATTGTATATCCAGTCGGAATATAATGTTTTCTTAATCAAGTCCCGAAGTGAGTAAAATAAGAAAAAAGAGACTTATATTAAAAAGTAAAATCCAATCAGAAAAAATGCCTCTACTCGTGTTCAATTATTTCGAACGAAAATCTATATCTCGAAGTTTCATTAAAATCTGGAACGCATATTTTCAATTCACCAACCTGTAAACACAAATGTATTTTTAATTAATGTTTAGAAAATCGGCAAATAAAAAAAAATGCTCAATAAAAATTGAATAGCCCCAATGGAGAATAAATGTATTTATTTTCCCTTATATGTCATTGAAATTGTATAAGATTATTTCAAGATTTATAAAAAAAAAATTTATAAGCCTATGTAATAAAAGCGGCTTTTCCGATTCGCTAGCACGCGAATCTAGACGATCTATTTTTCATTTTAATGGCTACAAATATTATTTACCAATTGAAAGAGATGAATGGTGCTATAACTTTGAAACATATCCAAAGCAAACCATTTTACATAACAAAAAATTGATAGCCTAAAGTATAATATTGCCAATTTTCTCGAGCTGTAATGTAATTTATTACAGTTCACCTCGATGGAACATACGAAATGCTAATTGTCTGTATAGTTTACTTCCCTCAATTAAATCGACATCAACAACTATTCTCACAGAGTTAAATAGCTTATAACTATAAATCCAAAGATATTATCCTAAATAATATTGGCACGCGTAGCGTCCTCATTACTTCATAGATAAAGTCCACATTTTTTCTTTTTCTTTTTTGATTTAATATATTATTTACATATATATTATATTTACCATTTTTCTACGATCTATGGAGTTTACGGAAAATGCCATGTAAAATGCACAACATTTCAACAATTTATAATTTTCGCTCGATAATCGTACAGTGGAGCCATTAACTGTTTCTCCTATTTATCATAACACGATGAATAGATTTAAGTTTTGAGTTTAAAATAAGCGTCCAACGCGTTCATTTCTTACCTTTTACAATTTCTTAACTACTCTGCCGCGAGTCCAATGCAATTTTTCTTTTTGTTCATTGCTCCCTTTTCCCTCCTCTCAAGGATATGTCACTTGGAAGACAAACGTCAGAAATTAGAGGAGAAATTCTTCGTCCATGTTTTGTTCCAATTATAATAAGCGAGGTAGTTCAAATTTCATACGAGCATCGCAGAAATTCAATCGGCACTTACCGTATACGTGCTGCGCTGACTACAGACGCCTTACATTTTAATTTGAACTTGGTTCGTTGGGCGAAAAAGTCGCGTCGATACTGCACACTGCCTCCTCCAAATTAATATACAGCGATTAAAATATTTATCTATGCGCATAGCATTATTGGGGGGCTCTAAAACAACGAGCGACCTACAATTGGCATTAAATATTAATGGGCGAGCGCGCATTCAGGAGAAGGAGAAGCTACACGGCAACTCATCTTATCAGGCGCCGAGGCAGCACCAGGATATCATCCTCCTCATAATGCCCCCGTGGAAAATGCTTTATCAAGTGCAAGCGATCCACGAGTGTAGCCACCAACCACCCTTGCGATTGTCATCTCCTCGATAATTTTCGGCAGACTATCCAAGACGGCGCGAAGATAACAAACGTCATCGACCACGACTACGACGACGACCAAGACGACGACGACGACCAAGACGACCAAGACGACGACGTAGCAGTAGCTAGCAACGCCACGTTAAGGCAGCATCCTCGGGAACCCGGATAAATCATGATACGGTGGATGCAGGCAGCGCGACAATCGATGCGCGATCGCAGGTGCGCACCGCGCAACCTCCTCCCCACGATCTAACGAGACATAGTTAGCTCCCTCCTCCATAAATCAAGCTGGCAGACGCGATTTATCTTAATTCCATCTACAAGCGGTCTCGGGAGCGTCACGCAGTGCCGTAGTCAGTCTCGCGGTGCACCCGCGCACACGCACGCGACTCCTCCCCGGTCCAGTGTTGCCAATCTCACGATCGACTCCTTTCCCTCCGATCGCACGCTCCGACTGCACTCGCGCGCTGCCCCTCTTACATTCCGCCGATTTTCCCAATTGTTCCCAATCACCTGGGTCCCGCGAAGCCCGTGACTTCGCCCTCGGCGAGGACGCAACAACTTTTGTCAAACGAGCGGCCGATCTGTTGTTTCTGTTGATCTCTGTTTTTAGCCGATTGGTTGTGGCGAGGCTGCTTCGGCGACCCTCGGGGTGCCTCGGCTTTTCGGCACCTCGGCCAGATAAAAGCCTTGTCATGTCCAACAAATTGAAGCAATAAATATCGCGCACATTATGCCGAGGAGGCGTCCTGTTTGTCATTTAGGCTGCTAATGAGCATTACTTCCCTCTTCCCCCGCCGCCTCTTCCAATCGCTCGAGGATATTTCAATTTAAGGACCTAAGGCCAATGGGGCATTAATTGGTGCGCGTAAAAGGCCTCGGCAACGCTTCTAATAAAGACTGAAATATTGTTAAACAAAATTGTCGGCGATTCTTTGCGCATTATTATTCCCATTCGCGCGCACGAGGGTCTGCCGGCCGTAGTACAAAGGGGGGCTGGAGCGCGCATGCGCGGTCCTAAGCTCGGATGCTGCTTACACAAGTAGGCAAATAGCGTTTATTGGAGGTGTCATAAATCCTGTGGGTATAATCAACAGTTGGATTAATTTGCAAAGCATAGGTCGCGAGAGATTGCGATTTTTCAGCGGCGTTATGTAAAAGTCAGTAACGTATAATACGAGATTTAATTGCGAGGGCTCAGGACGCGTCGATAATTTTATTTTAATGAGCGATTGAAAATTATTGTCAGGATTATTGGATTGATAATAGCTGGAAAATTTTATCATGCAATTAGATTGCGCTTCTGTAGCTTTTTCGTCGGAGGGGGGGCGGGGAGAGATTCAAAATTCCCCCAAAAAAAAAGAAAAAAGAAGAAAAGAATCACGCAATAAAAATTACGTAAAAAAATATAATATTTAATGGGGATAATGTATTTCATTGTGTTCCTTTTCCTCGTAAAAGTGGCTTTAATAACCGAATTGCAACCAAGTCAATGCGAAATTACTAGGAGGATTGACGAAATGACCGAGTTTACAAGCTACCGTATTGTCAGCAAATTGCAGTCTAACCTTTAATAATAGATATACCGACTAAAGAACGTCAACTTTATATTTCTTTCGCAAGATACTTTTCATTTATATTAATTACAGGATTATCGACATTGGATATATCGCTCGACATATCTATCCCAACTAGCCCCAGTAAAACACATTTATCTACGACTTTCGCAAGTGACGACTTTAATAATCGTCGCCGCGTGCAAAACCTTATCATTGCCTTATCGATTTCATTATTTTACAGACGCCATTGGATTATCCAGCGAGATGGTCAGATTCACTTACCTCCAACTCCTCCAATGCCACACGCGCATTTCCAATATTGCGCATAGACAAACGCATACGTAAACGCAGCGACCCCATGCCCATGAAAAACCATTGTGGGCGGGGCTTGATGAGCGCTCTGCTGTCGCTCGTAGGGGATTCCTGTTAACTCGCTATTTCTCAGAATTTTCCCCTCCCGCTCCGTCCCACATCGGGTAATGCGACACGGACTCAATTTATTACAATGTGATTAGAATACTCTCTAAGAGCTCTTTCCAAATCTTCTTTTGTCCAATTTTTTTCCTCTAAAATGTGAATTTAGGCCGAATAATAAGGGCTGCAGCTCAAACTGTACAAATTATCCCTTTACTTGTGTGCCTACATTGTGAATTTAATCTTCATTTCTGCGGGGCTGTGACTCACGTTAGAATGTCGAACGGCAAAATGTCTATCCTCCCTTCCTTTCATTGATCAGTTCTGGAAAACGACGCTAGGCAAGTAATATTTTTCCACCTAAGCCGGACACAAATGTACTCGAAGCTTCGAAGCGCCTATTTATTCTTACGCTTATTCGTGCTTTTATACAAAAACAAAACTGTTGAAAGACGCACGCTCCAATCAGATGATTATCACCATTACTTGTCGATCCATCATCATACTGTCTAACGAGCCTAAAACAATAATAACGGTGACCATTCGTCAATTGTGATTTCTGATTGGTCAATTGTGATTTCTGATTGGTCAAACGTCGTTTGAGGTGTTGGTATTTTACACATAAAGTTAACAATAAGCACTGGGACGCAAACATTTTCCAGCTGTATTATCGATCAGTGACCTTCGACTACTCCCTCCCACTCGCCTCTATTCAACGAGCCAGAGGAACGGATTTTTTCAAACGGATTTTCAAACGGATTTTCAAGCAGGCACGAGCTGCTATCCCTTAAGGAGGCCTCATTGATTTAAAAGCAAATGAATTCGAGAAAGCCCGCTAAAATTGCCATTGAAACTACGTATTAAATGTTCGACAGGTGATTCGTTTAATCTTTGTAGTTGAACCTTCATTCGTAACCCAATGCACTCGTTCTCATACCCTCGGCCGGCCAATGAGCAAAGAGATGCCGCTGAGAATGAGCATTTTTTCTCCGTTTCTTTTCTCTTCTTTTGCCTCCGATTTGCCCGATCGTGATTCACAGGCATGATTTATGCCGCGGAGCTTTTCACGTCTTAACAAAGATTAACCGCGTGGATTAGCCTTTGAAGTTGCTATAAATCAAATTGGTTTTTGAAGAATTCATTATCTCGACATCTCGCTGCACAAAGGGTATCTGCTACGTTTGTTTGCTCGTGTGCGTGCGCGCACGCGCGGGCGCGTAATGCGTGAGAAAGTCGTATCAATCGGATTGAAAATAGTGCGTGAATTTTGCATATTATCTGCTCGCTGGCCAAACTATTGTTTTCCTGCTTGAACGCTCATTCCTCACGCGCGTTTACTCGAACAATTGTAACGAGATGAGAAAAAAGTATCATGTTTTATTGGGTGCGTAAGTTGCCGTTTCAAATCCGCTATCAATTGCACTGGCGCTCTTCTACTTCTTCGAGGGAATTTTTTTTAATAATTTCGTGTAACTAGAAATATACTTAATCTTCAATGAGTGTATCGTAAACAGTTGGAATGCTACGCCGGGGGACATGTAACTGGGAATATTTTACAAAACCTGAACGAAAGATGCTGCTTTCGTACGATACTCTAATCAATAACTTTCTTTAGTTGGAAAATAGCAAGGCCAACATTTTAACTGGAAATAAAATTTATAGGCCGCATCTTTAATCTTTAGTGTTTACTTATAATTATATTGCAAATGGTGTAGGACATTTTCATACGAAATGCGTTATTGTACGACACCCTTGTATACTTTATCGCATTACGAGAATTAACAATGCAAGAAAATATGTAGAAATGCACAATTTATCGAATTGGCTGAGACGCCGATAAATTAACTTCTCCTTATTAAAGGCTCGAATGCATTATTTTCTTCAAATTGTTTGATTCCAATGTAAATAATATTTAATAATTGTGCACTATAATGTATTTGATGGATGTAGTGTAATGCGAGTGTGTGAATGTAAAATGATATGGTAATTGAATTTTGAAATACTCACGAGATTTGAATAAATATATACTTATTAGCTTATTCGTTACTTCATTTTAATTAAATGTTCAACGTAGAATTGAAAATCGTTTCTCTATTTAATATAACCGATATCGTTATACAATTAATTTTTTCCCCGTCTCCTCCATCGCCGTGCAATAAAACTTATTTTAATAGGATATACGATATATCGAGAATTACACAAAAACGTTTTCCCTTGAGTTTATTTATATAGTTAAAGATGCTATACGTTACATTACCAAAGGCTTTTTTGCCAAGAATAATTAGCATGCCACTATACTTAGCAAATAAATATTTCCAAACGCGAAACAAATAAATTACTTAAATATGCAATTTCATGCATTAATACAGAAATAAGACGACAAAAAATATCTCTTTAGTTTATAATTTTTCCTATAGCAATCATTACGTAAGGTCTGTTAAGTCCGCACTACGAGGGGTAAAAGAGAAACTCATTTCACGCAACTTCAGCCATCCAATTTACGGTATATTTACGATTCAATTCAAAACTTTCCTTTTGTTTCCTTGCATTTCCTCTGTCCCTTCTCGCTCGATTTTTTTTTTTTTTTTTTTAATCGCATCTTATACGTTTTTCTCCCTTCCTTTTTATCTCCGTAGAAACTTGTTTTTCTTTTAGAAACAAGAGAATAAGAGGAACAATAACAGAAACAAAATATAGAGAGCGAGAGTGTGTGTGTGGGTGTGTGTGCGTGCGTGTGTTCGTGCGCGCGCGCCCGAGTGAGAAAGGGAAGGACACGACGAGACAAAGGTGAAAGAAAGATGGAAAGAAGAAACAGAAATAAAGAGGATAAGAAAAAGGAATTCGCGAGCTGCTGCAGTGATTTAACGAGAATCGTTATGGTGCAATTTATTCCAAGTTTCTCGCGAAACGATTATAGTAGCCCGTTTCGTGACTCCCTCCCCCATTTTCCGTATTTGCCCCCTCCCTATACAATGTTTTTTTTAACCTTCCGTCTCTCTTCAGAGCTGCGCGCGCAAACACGCGCACGTACACGCACACACTCTCGCTCTCTCTCTCCCTCATTCCATCTTTGTTTTGCAGCCACGTGTCCGAAGAACGCGTTTATTTAATGGAAATTCAAGTTTACGGCTTATTGTCTACGGCGAGATAGGATCGCGCCAACGATTTTACAGGTCGAAAGAGAATTCGAAAAATTTGCTCTGAATACGCGCGCGTGTGCGTGTTCGCGCATAGTTTAAGCAACTCCGCAACTTTGCGGACCTCTTGGATTTTTCTCAAAGCCGACTAAATTGATTTACGATTGAGCTTCGAGAAAATTTTCAGGTAAAGATACTTCAAACTGTTCGACTTGTACGGTATTACGCCAGATTTCATAAGGAAGTTTATGTGTCACAATAGTTTTCAAAGTATAATACATTTAAGGTGTGATAACTTTGCAGTTTTTCACCCCGTACATTATGCTTTTGCGAAGATTTGCAGTAGCCAATTGCGACAAATAGTAATTATTTACGAATGTAAATGGAGTGCGTATCACTACTGTAAGCTTTACATTGAAAATTATTTTATAACTCTCAGACGTAAAATCAGATTTCCTTGATTTGTCTCGAATATTTTATTTTACTTTACTATGTTTTTAACGTGGAAGGTAGTAGTACAGAGTATATTTGAATTCCAAAGTAAATAACGCAAAATAATATAATAATTTCTTGGATTAAATCATAATAAGTAATTTAATATTTCAAGAGTTTTACTTATTATTAGGTTTTTTATTGTTTCGTTTTAAATAAATATGCGCATCGCCCCAATTATTATTAATAGAATTAAGAAATTAATTTGAATAATTAAATTGCTGAAAGTTTCGTATTTCGAAATTTAATATCTCTCATTAATTCTACAATTTTTTTTCATTATCGACAAACAATATATTCGACATTTCAACATTTACATAAACTATGTACCCTAAACTTTTCCAGTAAATTAAAATTAAATTGCCTAATGGTTTCAGCGACGATAGAGTCAAATATATATTATTCATAAATAATTTATAGCACATTTCATTATACTTCTATCGATCGCCTCCTATGCTACTACTCCTGCGCATAATTTTTCAATTACAAAATAATATACATTATTTCTTGGCAAAGTCAAAGTCCTTATCGATTTGTATATAATTTATGCCTTATCTGTCAAGACATTCTATCACATAATATTAAACATTTTCCAATACAATATATATTGTATTCCATTATTTATTCTTTATGCGAAACAATGCTTTATGCGCTGAAAGAGGAGAAACGAGTGGATGAGCAGTGAGCCTCTGTACACAAATATAAAAAGCAACTTGCAATTGTAATGAATTTTGCAATCCAATGAATGTACGCGCAATTAAAAGTAATAATATTTCAAAATGTTATGCTCTCCCGAAAGGAAATATAAAGTCATTTGTAACGAATGTATAGAATTCTACCGTAATATAATAATAAATCAAATTACTAAGTTTGCCCGTTACACCTATACTTAGTCGAGCGTGGAGCTGTAATGGTAGTCTTCAAGCAGTTACTATACTTACATCTAACTTCGAAAAAAGTCATAGGAATTATTATTATTTTTATTGTTTGATTTATAATTTTGCTGCACAAGGCTGCATTCTATAAAATTACATTATATTACATTGCAACTACATGATAATGTGCTTTACCGTATTCTTTAGCAAACCCAGTTGTAACCTACATATACATTATTATTATAAATAGAGATATCAATGCTATGGTAATGGCTTTAACCTGTTATGGGGTTAAATATAAATGTAATTGCATTTTTATTCCGACCGTGGAGGAATTTAAGGCATTAGGCCTAATAAAATTTATTATTTCAGTTCACATCCCAAGCCCTTCCACCTCCATTGTCTCATTCTAATGTTCTTTTTTAATCTCAATTTTTAATCAACTTTCCAACACCGATGTCCTTCATATTCGTCAAGTATTATAACATTTATACACCAATATAATTTACACACTAATAGTGCGGGTAAATTAAGAAATTAAATTCTCTTTTCCAACTATTTATTAGTAATGTACTTACTTGCGGCGATTAAACACAATAAGAGGAAAAATCCAGTAGAATCGACTTTGAGTACTCACCTGTAACAAACATAATGCATTCAAGGATTAATACAATGAGGCTATTCGTATTCCATGCTATATTTCAATATTATATTACTAAATTTAATATTAATAAGTTTCTTTCTTATTAATATGTATGAGTTGCCCACTCCGTTCGCATATTCACTATTACCACTTGATAGTATATTCTCGAGTTTTGAATAGGACTCTCGAGTGTGTATGGTTGCTCAAATGTACAAATAAGTAATCACGGGCAGTCGATAGAGACTAACGATCTCCGCTCCTCTAAGCCTCAAGTCATTTAAATAAACAATATTATTATGACTATTGGGCGCTGATGAGCAAAGTAATATCAAAATTTCAGATCTTAAACTCAATGGGCTTCCTCTTTTTCTGCACTAAACGTATTCTCCAAAGTTATAACCACGGCAATTAGATGTAATCTTGACCTTCGAATAGTCTGGAAAAGTCTAAAAAGGAAAGTGCCGTAAGAGTGAGAGATAATTTCGGTTCACTAGACTTATAATTTCTTCTATAGCAGGATGTTTTGGTGTAGCTCTAGAATAATTTTCTTCACTAATATCAAATAACTGAATAATGGATAGAGAATGAATAATCAATAATTATCAATTGTTTCAATAGTACGCGGATTCAGATGCTTTTTCCACGTTTAAGGCATTACGAGAGGAGAAATATTATCGAGCATAGCGTCTGTCATATAATGGCAGGAAAAGTTAAAAAAAATTTTCAATACAAACAATTAGGGCATAATTACTTTTTAATGCAATTAGTAAGAAAATAATGAAGATACAATTTCAATACGCACAGGGATATTCAAATATTTAATATAAAGATTCACGCGGCAAACTGTACTGAAGTAAAGACCTTATATTTTCTATTATAATTAAATAACAAACGGACAAATAATAATAATCAATGGAGTTAGAATTGAGCTTTATACAATAGCTTTTTTACGCTTGTATTTCTACAATTACGATATTGACGTTGAAAAATAGTTTCATTGTCAGATCATTTCGATACATTCGTTCAATTATCTGTTACAATGAATTAAAATAAGTATGAGAAAAATAAATAAAGCCTCTAAATCAACGCACGCGAAATAATAAACAAAGCAAATGAGGCAAAAAACTGAAATATCTTACTAATTTAAAATAATTGATAAGTTAGGGGACAGCAGAAATAGTGATGAGTCAGCCGCATTGTTCTACGATTTAAAAAACTCATGAATGAAGCCGTAAAAGACACAATAGTTGAACCTGTTAGGCTACATAAGTTTAACTGGATTTAACGAGCAATGTAGAGAGTGTGAGGGAATAAATGGAAGAAAAATCGATGTAATGTAAAATTCTAATAAAGAAGCGGAGGGAAAAAAGTCGTGAATATTCAGAACAATGCCAAAAATTTAAATTAACAGTATCAACGATGTAGTGTACATATGAAATGAGTTTTTCATGAGATATTTGTGATTTCTAACGGCACAGCCAAACAACAGAAATAATAAATGAATAAAAATTACGAAAAATCTTTGATATTTTAATAATTTAAGTAAAATGAAAAATCATAAGCATAGCAAGGTTAAGTGGATAAAACGAGATTACATCTGGAAATTTGGACTTAATTGTTTTTTCCCAATCTGAAGTTTTATTTATCATACTAACCTCGCATACGCAACTTGTTATTTAGATTTTTTGTAACTCGACGGGGTTACACGAGAACAAAATAGGTAGTTTAGACGTACTAAAAATTATCGATGTTTTATGAAATATCACTGTTATCTTCTATTACACGTGAAAATTACTTTAAATAATAAAAATAATTTAACTATAAAGCACATCAACTGTGACGAGCAGATGGAAATCAATTAAAAGACCTCAATATTAATTATGAATTAAAACAAGGATATCTGCTAGTATCTCTTGTTCTATTTTACATTTGATAATATTACTATGTTCACGCAAGGAAATAAAAACATTTTCTTCAAATGATTGCTATTTCAATAATGTCCGTATACATAATTAATTAGTAGTAGCTGGACAATAGTGTACTAATCGAGAATGAGAATGTAGAATTCTATTGAAAGAGTAATTGGATTGTCAGTGATTAAACAGTAAAGTAATTATCTAAACAATAACGAATAACATTTGAACATTGTAAATGACGACATAAAGATATTAATGATTTTTTAAAATTCATTTAAATTAATAGTTAAATTTTAGCAGATAAACCAATGTCGGCCAATTATCATATTCCTTGAACAAATCAATATAATCTCCACTAAAATATACTATTTAAAAGCTCAAATTATCCATTCCTTTTATTAATATGCAGCAGAAATTTATGTAAAGTATAACGGTAAAGTAAAATGATAGTGCTCACGGTTATATCTGATGCAAGTTATGAAACATTAGATAACTGCATGAATTACTATATTGTAAATATAATATATTTTGATTGATTGCAGTGGACTAAATGCATAATTTGAATGGTAAAATAGGAAGGGCAGGCTAGAATTTTAATAAGGAAATTGAAAGGTAAAAGACCCTACGAACATTAAGATTAATATTAAATTTGGCTCAAGAGAAGTTTGTTACAGCCAACCCTCTAGATGGATTTTCTGCAGATTAACAAACAATGACTCCACTGTGTTGATGAATCGACCAACACTCAACGAATTCCTCAACCAGCTTAACAACGAACAACCACGAACAACAACGACGACAATAATTATTGTAACAATAACAACGACAATAATAATCTCTCGTCGCACAATAGGAATGTGGAATAATAACGTATCCAAAATAAATAAATAATAGTACTTAGCTTTTAGTATTAGCGCGCAGTAAATATATTAGTTTTACACTACTTACATTATTATTATTATCTTCAAATCTTTTTTCGCAACGATATTAAAAATATTTCTTTTAATACAATAAAATAGCCTTTAAAAGTAAAAATATTTTTCAATCTTTTTTTTATTATAGTTAAGGGCAGCATTTGGTATAAATTTTCTAATGCCACGGCATTTATATATATAAATTAGCTAACTAAATCTCGTATTAAAAGAACATTTTTAAATAAAACATTTTTGAAGAATTTCGTTTAAAAAGTTTATCTTTATGTGTTTGCTGCCAGTTATTAAGATAAATATTCACTCGTATGAGACATATAAAATTGTGCAGAATCCTAATTCTATTTTTAATTTAATTTTTTCGTTCAGCCAGTGAAAATTTTATTCAAAAATGTTTAAAGTAGTATGCCGGTAATATACATAAATAATGAAGTTAGTATATGCAAATGAAAGGTGGAAGAATATGCGAGTAAATTAATGTTCAGGAAGAATGTATTTTTTAAAATACTTTTATCAATTTGAAAATAAAAATTATGTAATATATTCGCATATATAATTAATGAGTATCTAATTTAAATGCGATTTTTAACGCTCAATTCCTTTTTTCGGAAAAATAAAGAATCCTATGAAAATTTGAAACAATATTGTCTATGCCAATAAGTTTGAGTTTTCATAAATTTCAACCTAACAGATGTGAAATGAAAAATTGCCCAACTAGAAGAATCGATGCAGAAATAATCAGAATCTGTGTGTGTGTGCGCGTGCGTGTTGTAGTTTTAAGTACAGTAAGGAATAAAAATTTAATAAAAATTTATGGTTATAACGCAGTTGCCACCGTTAATTGCTTAAAATCAAGAAACATTTTCATACGTTGGCAGGATGACGTTAATGGATGGGAAAGAAAATAAATGTCAAAAAAATTCCACGTTATGCTGTCGAAGCTGTACGTAATGAGTAATACTTTGTCTTAATTAATTTACTTGCAATAAGCGATGCTCATGAAATAATACATAGCCAATGCCTAATGATATAATATAATCGGATGCCTGAATAACTTTTGCATATTTACGCACTTGCAATAAACTTGAGAAAAATAAATTTTCTTCTAAAAATATATACTGTAAAATGATTAAATAAGAATTGATGCGTTTACTTGAGAAGTGAATCATTAATTTTAAGTAAATAACTAATTAAAGTAAAACATCAAAGATAAGAACGCAAAGTAAAACAGAACTTTTGCCGTTCAAACTTTCAAATGTAAAGTACACTAATTAAAATAAATGTAATAGATTTTTTTGTTAAGAACACCCTATTTACTCTTGTGATATAATACTTGGCGAAGAAAAATATAAAATAATACACAAAGTAAATGAGCTGCAAATAGAAAATTTAAATAATTAATATTTTTCGCGGATTCTTAACGCTGGTAGCGAATGTAATAAAATAAAATCTTGAAGTGAGTTCGCGCTAGTTCGGGGCGAAATCCGTAGCGGATGTAACGTAATTTTTAAATTTATTTCAAATCAATGTCCAAGTGTTTTTACAAGGAATCGTTAATGTTTGCATATTATTAAAATGAATGTAAATAAAAACTTTTTAGCCGTTGGATGGTTTAGTTTTACGACTAACTGATTCGTATTGAGGGAGCAATTTCAAATGCAACTATTTGTAAAGTTTTTGGTATTTATTTTGAGCTAAATAAAGAACATTTTGCGTGCTTTTAAGATGCAAAGTGAAAGCATGCAAAAATGTAATATAAACTCGCGATAATAATGATAAGTAAACAAAGTCAATAAGCAACATAAGACGCGATTTTTCACATTTTATACACTAATAATACAAGCAAGTTCCATCATTCCAGTAGATTAAGGAGGCTGGGTTAATCATTACAGTACCCTCTCGTCCTGTCGTATTACGCCCTTTTTCCATTTGGCTGGTTGTAAGCTATCAGTGACATATTCATTACTGGCAAGGGAGAAAGTAAGATAGACAGATATTGAGATTGAAGTAACGAAGGGGAGGAGAACGAGATAAAGAAGGAGCAGTGAGGGGGATCTTAACTCCTTAATTACTGGTGTATATATACAAATGTAGGTAGGTAGGAGCTTTGTCGATTGGAGATTGACCGATCGATCGTACGGCCGACGAATCGACGAAACCGGCGAATCG
>JAPYYT010000918.1:0-35158 GCA_030522565.1 Ceratosolen corneri
CCCCCCACCCCCCTCACAACCAACTCTACGGTAAACTGACCGTGCGTGTGAGTTTGCGCTCGCGCGTGTGCGTGGCCGCGTGCTGCAATGTCGCGCGCGTTCGCGCTCCGTTGACGTATTTTATTTATAATAACGCGACACGATACGTTTGTTTATTTGAAAAGATCATGCTGTAGGTGGCCATGGAAGGTGTGCGTGTGAGTGCGCGCGCCTGTGTGTAAATTTCGCCAATGGCTTTTTTCACCTTTTTTCTCGGGAAGGCCACTTGGCATTGCCATTGATTTGAGATTGATTACCACTGCGTTAATGGGTGGGCGGTGGGGGGTAAGGAGAAAATGTTGGCGCGCATTTATTATTTTGCATTTTTGTAATAATGTACATGGATATTAGGCTGAGAACATAATTGTCGCTTTGACGGGAACAAGGGTATTTTTTTTTTTTTTTTTTCTTTTTTTTCCTTTTTTTTAATATTCACTTTGATATATAACAGATAAAATTTTTTTTGTCCAGCTTTTTAAAATAGTTGTTGCAACTGTCGTGGATTTCAAAAATATTTTTGCTTTTTCAATATTTTTAAAATAGAAATGAAAATTAATTTCGCGGCATTAAAGAATTTTGCCGAATATAACTATTGTCGTATAATTATTTATTATTTAGGATAAATTTAATAAGAAATGTCGATTGGAAAATGTGGGATTTTGGAATATCATTTGCTACAAATATAAATTGCGACTGTTAAATTGCACTTTAACCAATGCAAATTTCCATACATTTTTATTATAATACAATGAGAGTTGTACTTATCTAATTAGGCATTACCTGTGCATTGCACATAAAAATAACAATTCGTATTAATGAAATAATAAAATCTATAAATGATATTGTTCGTTAGCGTAAAAGATGAATTATCGACTGTTTATATAAGTTTTTTAATAAAACTAGCTAGAAGAGAAAAGTTTTCCTATCCAAGTTTCTTATACATTTACGACATTTATCAGATTTTAATTCTGTCTCATAAATATTCTCGCAAAAAATAATGAAATTTGTCATCTATTATACAATTATAAATGAACTATAATTTTGTAAATCCGAAATTACTTATAATGGCCGTTATAATTTCATTTTCACTACTAGTTAAGTTGTATTAAAAATAAAAAGGGATTTCTTTTTTTAACACTTTGTGATATCGTTTGTTTTACGCTTTATTCGCAAATGTCTTTGAGCCTTGTTCCCTTTCAAAAATTTTCAAGAAAAACAGTATTACTACAGTATAGGAATATTAATTAAGTCGAAGAATTAGGTTTTACGTTTTCTCACATTTTACAAATCCAAATTGTTTTGTATTATCTTCATGGCGCTCTATGCTTTAATGAGAATTTCCAAATCATACATCTTCTGCTCATTCGTTAATGCATAAATAATCTTTTGCCATTACTCGTATGTGTAATTGCGTTCAAGAATTTCGATTCCTAGTACAGAGAAACGTAGTTGAGTGAAAAATATGTTATTTGCGATTTTTGTTGTTACCGTTTTTTTCCCTCCTCCTTTTGTTTTTTAAAAAATTCCAATAAAAATAATTTAATTATTTGAAAAATCAATAAATAAATATTAGCCTTCAAATCTATAGCTACTCTTATAATGAATTCATTTTATTTTTGCAAAGCTCGCACCAAATAACGACAGATGGAATGTTAAAGTTAGGATTTTAATGAATAATTTGCAAGAAAAGCATTGTGCATTGTTTTAATTTCTTAATCGCGCTGCTCCAATAAAGTTTAGGTCTCCATTGTACAGTGGGAGAAGCTTTCGATAATAAATATTACTTACGAGGCGCACACTTAGCATCTTAAGCAAAGAAAAAGTAATAATTTAAGGTACAATGTTCCTTGAGAAATACGGGAGTGCGGAACGATTCGCCATCTCGAAACCTCAATGCCCTATTAATCTGTCGCTCAATAAGGAGGTATAAACAAAGACAGCAGCAGCAGCAGTCCCGGCAACATTGAGCGACAACCTCATCAACAACAATAACAACGTCAATAAATGGCCTGCTAATAATAATGAGAAGGCCATCAATGCCAATAAGCAAGCCTGGAATATCTTAATTTGTAATAAAACAGCGGCCGACAATATGATTGATTAGACTTTCGTGCATCCCTTTATACCGGGAGCGTACATTTCTAATTTCAAATAACCGATAATTTACATTTAAATCCATTAATTTCCCTTTGACGATTAAAGAACGCGCGCAGTGTCAAACGAGGCTAATAAATTAGATCTCGGCGCCGATATCCGGCTACAATATTATCCCGGCCGCCGCTCACCTACGTTCTTTTGTGCCCATTAAATCCCCAGATTATATAGTTTGCGATGAAATTCCGTATAGTTCGCGTCAAAAAGTCCGGGAAGAACGAATAAAAGCAAGTATTACTTCTCATTTGGTCGGGGCCCGTCGCGCCGCCTCGCCTCCCACCACTCGCCCCGGCATAAATATTCCCTATCGGCCACGTAGGCGCGCGGCCTAATTCCCATTAATCCGATATAATTAATTTTTCGCATTTCCGTGCGGACGCATTATTTCTCCTGTCCCGCTCGCCGGCATATCCCCGACGACAACGGCCGTCACGTCGCGCGCTCTCCCAGTCCGCGTCCTGGGCGAGCTGCCCGCCGGGGCAAAAAAATCCGGCCGCTCTCTCTCGATGACTTGCCCGATCATTTTTCAAAATGTCTACCTACGGCACTACGCCGACGTGCTCCAAGCCCGAGCTACTATACGGCCACTACGTGTGTCTGTGTGTGTGCGTGCGGGGGTGGTCAACCCCGAGCGTAGGGTGGCAAGATGGCGTCGCGTGGCAAATCGATGGAGGCTAGTAGTCACTGCAGGCCTCGCTCGCTCCCGCGCTAACCCATCCCCAACCAACCCCCCCCTCGCCCTGCCACCCCGACCGCCCACCCACCCACCGACCCCTCCGTACCCTCACGGAAGCGTACCCGGCCTTCCCGCCGCACGCAGCTTCGATTCGGCTTGGCCTCCTCCTCCTCCTCTCGGCACGTGCAGCTCCGCTGCTGCACCGCCCGCTCGCCGGATGCACTCTCCCTCGGTCCCTGGGAGACGACGCGTTCGCGTCTCGCCTCTGCCCAACTCGACGGGGCCCTTCTGCTTTATCCCTGTGCTTTATCGAGCGGACCTTTCCTATGGACGAACGACGAGCCAAAGACCAATGCTCGACCAATCCTAGCGCCTCTTCTCTTCCTTTCAAGCAATTGCTTTAACCTTTCACCTCTGCTCTCTCTCTGCTCTCTCTCTTAGCTCTTAGAATTGCAAATCTCATTCGTTCCTTTAGCCAAGCAATTTTTTCTTGTTTACCAATTTCTTTAATAAGACCTCGAATGGCCCTCTAAATGGTAGTGGAATAGAAATGTAGGATCCTTGGGGCCAAGTGCAGGATTTGATAGTTAACTCGACAGCGGATCATCCGATCACTTAACCCGCGCCACTTACAAAGTCACTGCTTGTGTAAGCCAATCAAAGGTTCGCGGCACTTGAGCAAGAATCGCCGTTGCGAATCCCCGTTGCCAATGACACGCCAACCTCATTACAAACGTTATTGCTCATTCGGCATCGAAAAGCGTGTTAAAAGAGGGAAAGAAAGACAGAGAAAATGCAATAATATAAGTTAGGATAGAGCAGTGGAACGGCTAGACGTATTTGTATTTGCATACCATTATACGCAGGAGTATATACAATTTTGGAATGTCAAGTGTATCGAGTGGTGTATTTGTATGCGTGTAGTGGGCGAGGCATAGGGAATGTCTGGGTGGGGAGGAGAGTTGGTGGGAATAAAAACTTATATTTGCTATTGAAATATTTCAAATGTATTTCCAATTGAAAGGTTAAGGTGAATGAACAATGTTATCCCGCAGCTAATTTTCAATTTATTATTTACCCCTCGACGATCGATAGCATTTTAATGCGCGCGTTTATTGCAATTTATTATCGGCAATAAAAATTACGAATCGATTGTCACTACACTCGTGCTAATAAAGTCGATGTGGGAAGAGTAGTTTACGTCAATTCATTGTAGAATTTCAGATCTCACCGGCAAATTTTAATACAAAGCTGCCTTCGAGATTTGTTTTATGCTGCAGAAATATAACAAGAACTAGTATGTTGGGAAACTTTGGTAAAGATAGTGAAATTATATTTACAAATAATATGGGCACTGATAAGAAAGAAATTAATATCTCGTAACAATGTGTAATGAAATCAGTGGGGCAGAAGTAGGTGCGAATGAAATTTGAATTTATTATAGTATAATATTTAATTAAATGCGTCATGAAATTATTATTATTGATAAATATGTTCCCTTCAATGATTTAACTAATATTAAAATCATTCGTAACATTAATTAACACATTTAAGCACGAATACGAATATTTGTGTGTAACGTGTCGTTATTAATATCTTTTCTATAATTCACTCTATTGGAATTTTTGTTAAGTAGACGCCTGTCTCAAGACAATGATCTTGTCATTCCTCTCTACGTATATACATTTGAAATGATTTCTGACATAAAGGTGATGAATAATTTGTCATTAATTATTTAATAAAATCATCCAGCACGTAAATACGTTCATTGATAATTTCAATTAAATGTCAAATTTTATTCCAATTATTTGCCTTTTATTACTTTGACGCCACGAATAATAGCGTGATGTGTAATTTAAACGCGATATGATAATTATCATAGTTTACACATTTATATATACATGTATATGTTACAACTTAATAAGTCATAGTACTTTATATATAACGTAGCCAGTATTGATTCCTAAATAATGAGAATTGAATCGATAATTTGAGGAATATTTCAATATTAATATCCCATCCTCCTCGTACAATTGCATCTTTAATATTAATTTATGTACTTGCTTGGGCATTGGGTCTTTAATGAGCTCGGCCAAGCTTCACTTTAGTTTATAAACTAATTCCTGAGATAGCGTCTTCGTGATATCTCTAGAATTTTATAAAAATTCGATAATTTTTTAAAAAAACAAGCCTTTAAATAGCCTTTATATATATATTATTGTATAACTTTGTTGTCAAGTCCAGTGGAAAATTGTGTGCAGTTTAAGCAGTTCCAATTGGCCTTTCAGTCGCAATACAGGAGAGCTTTAATCGTAAATTTTGTCGACATTATTGATTATCTCGTTGCAAAAGTTGATTCTTCTCTCTGCAATGTATTATTAAGAAGATGCACTTGACGAGGCAAAGACTAAAGTGCACGAAGGCGTCAATGAATGTGATCGAGAGGCCTAAGTAATAATAATATTCCCTCCTACACATTGACGGACCTATACTTTGATTTTGCCATTCATATATCGTATATTCTCGATACTCATTATGAATTGTAATTACAGTGTGACGTCGATTTAATAACAGCGAGGATCAATCGCGATCGATTTGGTCATTACTACGTGCATACGTTTCACTACGCCACGTACCACTGATATTTTCGATAAACTTAGGCTCGCTCGTGTATTGGCAAAGTTATCGTGCGCAACGTTATGTACATTGGCCGGTGAGATTATTAAAAATGGGAATTTCATTCATGCGCGAGCATTTTATTCGTCGGGATTATCGTCGAGGCGAATTCCTTGGCTCCTCGTAATTTCGCTCGTCAAAGAAAGACAAAATGTGTCGTTACGATAGAGGCACTAATGATCGATAGGAATCTCATTAGATACACAATCCATCAAGAACTATGCAAGTTTTATCGTGCTTTTGAAGTGCCGGAGATAAAAGTATGAATAATGCCGTATAAATATAAGGTTTGCGGGCGTAAAAGTAGGCTTTATTATAAAGTAATGAGAACACCCACAATTACAATACTCTTATTTTTATTAAGGATCGGAATTTCGCGATGCCTGTCGTTCTCTGCCATTTGGTGTGCAGTCGGCAGAGTAGGCCATATCGATAGATGCCCACGATTTCTGAATTAACGTCGTGCAAACATTCTGCCAACGATGGTAATTGTTCCTTCCTTCGTTTCAGGCGAGCGATCTTCTTGGGGAGGAAGGGGGAGGGAGCGACGATTCCGACACCGTCGACACCGAGACTCCAATAAACGTCGAAAAGTACGTGTTCTTTTACTTGTACACGCCGGATAATCACGAGGGCGAGCCCATCAATATCAACAATAGAAAGTCTCAAGGGCCGAGTTACTTGAATACCAGCCGGGACACGAAAATCTTGACCCACGGATACTTCTCTTCGAGGGACGCCAAATCGTGCAAAATCATAAGAGATGGTAATTAATCCTCCATATATGATTTTATCAATTGCACTTCATTGCCAAAGTCCTTGCCTTAGAGTCTCGCAATAGCACCAATTGTCCAATGAAATTCAAATGACAAGATAAATAATAAAATTGTTGCGTGGTGCGCACAGCCTTTTTAGAGAATGGCGATTACAATGTGATTGTCGTCGATTGGTGGCCTCTGCAGTCCTTATGGGGACCGATCCCCAGCTCCTACTGGAAGGTCGTCCGCTACGTCGAGCAAGTGGGAAAATATGTGGCGAAATTGATCGATTACCTCACGGAGCATGGACTTGATTTAAAAACAACAACTTTAATTGGACATTCCTTGGGCGCTCACGTCATGGGCATTGCAGCTTATCGGGCGAGAGATAAAGTTAATTATATTGTAGGTATGTTGTAAAGTAATTAATTATCATAATTCACATTGGAGAATTATCTGCTCGCTAAATTGTACGAGACTCTAAAGTTCTCAGCTCATTGCATTTGTTTGCCTCTTTTTTCATTATGAAATATCGTTATCGGCCATATTGTATTGTTCGTTATGTGCCAGCCGTGCCCGATACTTATCTGGCGAACAATTGGCTCGAGCTTGTCGAAAATTTGCGTAAAATTATCCATTTACTTGCTAATTTCATTTATTTCTCAAATATCTACAAATTTGCACGATGCCACGAAACATTAAAGTGTTTGACCCGAAATCCTTAGAAAACTCCTCCTCCTCCACCTCCTCCTCTTTTTATACACAAACGGCATGATATTTAAATAGCGAATTTATTAAATAAAATGGACGAAAACTAGACAGAGTCTTGCATGCGATGAACGATTGACTTTTACAGAGGCGGATTACTATTTACATTAAATCATCACAGTTTGCGAGTTTAAGACTCGAAATTACGTCGATTATGATTAGAGCGCCAACAAGTGCTTATAAATACAATATCGATTATTTTCTTTCCTTCCTGCCTCACCAACCGCCTCCAGGTCGTCCAATAATTTCTCAAAGTACCGATAAACAAACAATAATATTGAGCATTCAAGGAAATGTACGAGTGTCTGTTTTCTTGGGCGCTTAAATCGAAAGTACTTCAAGCACTGATAATTCTCTCGGTTCCTTCCAATATTTCGCCAAGACACGCACTCTTTTCTCTTTGGATACTCGCGTATTTATATAATGCGGCGATTGCCTCGTGTGATTAAACGAGTAACCCGAGTCATATTAGGCATCGTAAGCATCGCGAATCCATATTTACTTTACTTCACTTGCTACTTAAATGCACTTAAATGCCCGAGCTATACGCTTAACAAGTAGATAAATAGTGCCAAATTACTGCCAAGTCCGGCTATTTTTTCTCGCCACTTTTCGTCGGGCAGTTACCATTTTTTCATTGTAGCTCCCGCGCAATCGCGAGTCCCGGATCGTTTAATGATATCCAGGCTGGATATCACTTTGGCTTTAAAGTGCTCGGCATTTTCCCCGCCGCATAAATTTCCTCTCGCCAATTCATTCCGCGGATTTGTGTTTTCCACGCTATCGAGAAAATATCCATCATAACAGGCAATTTGGGATGGCATAATCAAGGCCTCCGCGTCATCGTACTTGGGCGCTCTCGCGCGTGAATTTTCAAATTGCTCGTTAACTGGAGTCCTCATCCTCATTTCATGATTCTTCGACAACCGAGTACAATCATTTTTTATCAGCTACAATTCAATCTACAACTTTCAATGCCCATTCCTAAGCTCTACTTAATGCTAAGCCGTGTAATAATGAGCATAATATTAATATGGAAATGCTTTAACGTCGGTTAGAAATGTGAAATTACACATTTTTCTTAATGTTGAATTATATTTCTCTGATTATAACGAGGCGCTCGACGACTCTAACAAGTAAGGTGATTAATTAATGCCTATTCTCCGTGGATTTATTATCGAAAAAGATCCTTCGACCGACACCCACGGCGACATTATTATCAAATTATACTAGAAGCGAAATAGTTGCTAAATTTTCATTATAAATATTCTGGCTGAACGTTATTAAGAGCCAATACACTGATAAGAAAGTGACAAGTAGATCTCTACAAGTCTCGGCATATTTATTTATTATTTATCTATTCGATTTATAATTACTTATAAGGGCTCGACGTTACTCCTATATTTATTCACCGTACTGCAACAGAATAATAATAACGATTATTCTATGATAATTCAGGATCCGATGAAACATAATAATAATACTCCAACTGTGTATATAAATGATTTTTGCACGACAATTTTATTTACAGAATTATGAGAATAGTGATTGTAATGTCGCATAAAATGATTGCAGGACTAGATCCAGCGTTGCCATCGTTCGAGAACCGAAACGAAAGTAATCGCTTAACAGCCGATGATGCTAATGTTGTCGAGGTCATACACACGGACGAGGGAAATTGTGGAATGTCTTCGCCAGTTGGCCATTACGACTTCTACCCGAACGGCGGCTCCAAGCAACCTGGATGTTACAGCAATAAATGCTCGCACACGCGATCCTGTGAACTGTACGCAGAGTCTATTGGGAATAAAGAGGGATTTCACGCGTACAAGTGCACCAACTTGCAAGATGTTAGAAGCGGAAATTGCTCCGGCAATGCGGTTTTGATGGGTGGCAGTGCCAAGTCACCAGTCACCAGTAAAGGAATATTTTATTTGAAGACAAAAGGCTCTTCTCCATTTGCTTTAGGCAAATATTAATGTCGCTATAAATGGTCGCCACCTGCAAACAAATCCATTTGAAATCCGTGTGTGTGTGCGCGCGCGTTTGTTTGTGTAATTTATGCTTGAGATTTAAAACATTGCTCAAATACAAGGAATGACGATAAATATTTCTCGATTAATTCACCAAATAACGCAATACTTACAGCTATTACATAAGTAAATATTCATCTTAGATTTTTTCATTTGGATTTTTTAAAGACTCGGTTTTTTTTTCAAGGACTACGATGCTATGATTAATATATGCAATTTTTAGTCATAATAAATGAGTAATGCATTCAAGTTGAAACGAATAATTCTTCATTCGCCTTCGAGCATTTCAAAGACGGCATTTAACATTTCTGGAAAATTTTTCGTTCAACAAATCGGTCATGATACCTTTATTAAATTAAATACTCGGCCTTTTCGATAAAAACTTGAAGAATAATTTTACAAAGTTGTATTGCAGATTATTTATGATATCTTAACATTCACTATACGTTTAGATTATTGTGCTTACGTACAAAGAATTTTAGAGTCTTGATATTTTTTCTTCGGGCATATATAAATTTTCACGTTAATTCATTTGACATTAAATTTTCAAATTCAAAATTTTCACACGGACAGATTTTATTTAGATATTACAATTTATACCTATTACATTTATAATATCATATAGAACTTAGAACACTTGCAATATGCAACATCAATGAAAATGAAAATGATGCAAAGGGAAGTGATAAAAATTATTGAAAATTGAATTTGAGTATCATTACTTTTTTAAATTATTAATCGAACGCATATTCAATAGAAGATATTTTTCAATTTTTAAAATGTAAATTATGCAATTATAGCTATTCCTAGCTGCCGATATTTTAAGAACAAACAATTTATAGCTGTAATTCAGTCAATTAATCTTAAAATGGTGAATATTAATTATTTGCAACAATTTGATAGTACGTAAAGAGTCATTTCATTATAAAAGAGAACTACAGGGTCGTCAACAATACAAAGAAAAAATAAATGAGAGAGAGAGAGAGAGAGAGAGAAGCGTGAGCGACCGTGGCCTGTATATATATGGCCTGTAGATATATCGTTCTAAATTTAATTCTTACTTTCTCAGTAAAATTTCTCTCTTATCTATAAGTAGGTGCTCATATAAATATACGCATATATATATGTATATATATATGTATGTACGCCCGTGTGCGCGCATGTACGTATGCGTTTGTAGATATGTAAATGGAAATGTATAGAAAAGAGCGACAGAGCGACATAAACAACAAAGTGGCAGTGGGTGATTAAATAGTAAAGAGGCAATAGAGAAGGATAATTATGTACAAAGTATTGGAGCCTTACTTGTGATTGTTACTGTTCTCGGTATTAGTCTGGCTCATACATATGAGAATTTTTGTATTGGCAGCCAATGAAAAGTTATGGGCATAAATGGGCAGTCAAAATATTTTAGAACTCTGGAAAGTATTTGACAAACATGTTTTCGAAATTTTTTTTTTTTATATATTAAACGTAATCTTCATATGCTTTGTTTCATTTAATAAATACATTGTTGTCTTAAGATCGTTTAAAAACTCAATACTGTAGCATACTTTTTGATAAACTACAATGAAAATATGTACTCTGCAAAACAAGAAATTTGTAGATTGTCGTTTCGTAATTACTTTTCAATAACTCGGGGCTTTCGAGTATCATGAAGACTAATATTTGGTCTTTAAAATTCAAATATTCTTATTAATAAATTTAACAGCTGTATTCCAGTGGATTTAATTGTCCGGTGAAGGATGTCGGCTCCTTTTCAAAATGCTTACAATTTATTTAAGAATGTCATTATTTCACGCAAATGCATATATTTGCACAAGAAATTTAAACATTCACTTTTTTTTTCGAGGAAAGAACTCGTGTTTATTTAACTAGAAATGCTTAATTGTATGTTTCGATTAGTGCTTAGTTAACTCCGTTTACTCCTTCGATCATCAGTGTGCATTATCAGATCTATATTTAAAAATATTATTATGAATATGTTTATTTATGAAATTGATGTCTAATTCGTGAATGTATAATAAAATTAAGGTAAACTGTATTTGAACTGATGTCCAGTCAATTTCCCTTCGATATTTCCCACAATTCTTATTCATCCGTCACTTCTCGAAATTGCAATGATCAATATTTCATAAATACAATTAATAATCTTGAGGTTTGTAGTACAATTTCAAATAATACCATAATAAATAAGTTATATTGTTATAAAATATATATTGTTATCCATTTATTTCTAAAGTTATATACATTTATTTATTTATTTAGGAATTTGCTTACTTTGCTACGTACGTTTACATATGCATATACGTGTGTTTGTCCTCTGAAAATATCTGTAAAATATCTTTATATCGAGGAGTTGAATAATTTATAATGAATTATTCAATAAAATTATGCGGCACATAGATATGCTCATTGGCAATGTCAGTTGAACTCCAAATTTTATCAATTTTATATATCTTTTATTATTTTGAAACAATCAGCAGTTGGGCGCTTTTAAGTTTAATTAATACAATTTCGATATATTCATTACAAATAAATAAATAACGGATAATGTCTCTCTTTTTCTTTCAATAATGTCAATATTAGTTTTAAAAAATTGTAAGCAAATTACTAACTTAGAGAACATGTTTTATTTCCAATTTATTTACCTGATTTTAGTGTTTGGTCTGTGAATTTAATGAATCTTAACGGAAACAAATTAGACAAACATTAACTGTCACTAGTATTTTTACAATTTTATATTCCTATTCTATAAATTTTTCTTACACAGCGCGTACATTGATTTTCTTTTTAATAACAATTTTCTGATTTAAAAAACCAAAATCGTACGCAAGATAGTTTTTAATTATTACTGGAATATTTCAATTATAAATTCATTATCTTTATTGAATTACTCTATGCAAACATTTATCGGTGTGTTTTTAATCTGCCAAGTAACTTAATTTATTAAACAAAGAATAGAGTTGATAAGGGCATTAATGAACTTCATATTAGTATCAAAATATTTGTAAATAATGATATATCGTTCGATATATTGAAAGACATATTTTTATTATGATAATCCTAGCATGTGTTCGATAAATTCATCAATGTAATTACAAAATTACATCGTTTTAATGACAGCGTCGATCAATTGCGATCGATTTGCTTATTACTACATACATATGTTCTGTTGGTATATACGATTAGTATTTTGATAAGTTTGAAGTTAATAAGTTTTCATACTATGTATATTACAGGGCAAGATGATAAGAAAACTATTTCTTCTTTTTTCAACCTTTTACTTACAATAGAGTAAATCACCAGAAGAAAAATTTTATAATCCGCAAGTTTCTTTAAGAAAATACTATTTTTAATGGAAATAATAATGAATAAAATAATTTAGCTCGATAATCCTACCTACATATATATATATGTATATATGTGTGTGTATTTATAATTCACAATGAACTGTTTACCTTTAATCTTCTGGATCAAATGTTTAAAAGATTATTTTATGAAAATATGTAGCTAAAATAGGATTGTATTTCTTTTTTTTTGTTTTGTTTATTCTCTATAAAGAATTGCGAACTTATGGCTATTTAAAATATTTTAGAATATTACTGAATCGAAGTTTCTTAATGATAAATATTTTCAATTATTTGCGTAGGCTCGATAAAGTGGGTTATAAACTCGCATGTATCATTGCATTTAAATTATAAACATAAATTATAATGAATCTTAAATGCCAATTATTTTCTTAGTGACTAATCATCCCTCTTGCACTAAAATAAAAAATCTATTTTGTTTATTAAACTGTCTTATGAAAATCTTATTGTAGTTTTTATTGATTATCTTGTCAAAATTATTAAATGTAAAGAAAATGATCAATTTTACCACTTTTGTTGTATAAATTATAATTGAAGATTGATTGTTTTTTTTTTATTTAATCAGTTGACATATTAAAATTATTATCTAATGACTTTTTATACTTTACGATCCATCAATTGAAAGAATGAAAATTCTAATTATTTCGAAAACAAATATTTACTTCAATTACCTTAACAAATTTGCTTTGGTAATCATCATGGTATTGTGTCCCATTGATTGTGTATCATATGACCTTTTTTTAAGTCGCGTTGATTATAATGTAATTACGGTTAATCAATGTAATGTGTGGGTAAATTGGGCTCAATACACACTATTAAACAATCGTCGATTGCGTTAAAGACGTTGAAAAATCTGTGGCTAAACGAGTCGATTATTTTTTGTTTCGCAGAATCTATTTAACGGAGAATCTCCAGTCGGATATTCTTCAAGTTTTTTATATCATGAGCAATGAGCAGTGTCACGAGGCACAGCGTATAAATTCAATTAGACGCTACATAAATTGTAAAACAATTATCATTAATTATGTATGAAAATTATTTGGCGGCTAAATTGCATGAAATTAAAAATCCTTCAACTCGCCAAATTTACTTAATTTCACGTGTATTTTAATTTTCCATTACGAAAAGATTTCCATCACGTATCATATACTTCATCATACCTTAAACGTATATAATATTCATCTGGGGAACCATTGGATTAAATGATGCGACAGGATATATTTATCCTCTAATTGCATTTCCCATAGATAATTCCCATACTACAATTATAAAAACGTAAAATTGTTTTCCATTAATAATTGTATTTAATGGGATATTATTACATGGAGTTTTGCGTGCAATTTTCAATTACGCTTATTGTATTTATTTGGCGACTGTGAATTGCATATTAATTTATTGTATTTTCAAGCAGAATTATGTTACTGCGACAGGTCAAATGGTTTATACGGAATAATTGGTATGTTAAATGTATTTAACGTAAAATAAATTGACTAATAAAGTGTAGTGGAGCATATAATTATATCTTATATTTATGCGGTGATAAATAATTATGGCTACTTTAAGATGCGTGAAATCTATGTAAATATTTGCCCTGTAGACTAACTTAGTAGTTTTACTTTTATTATTTAATATAAATTTTCAGCTATGTAAATAGTAATGTTTTTATGGTTGTAAAGTTTTTAGTTACATTAATGTTTCAAAAAAACAAGAAGTATGTTTCTTTACGTGAATCGAAAATTCGAAAATATTTTTTGCCATAAAAGAACGTGTCGTAGAAAATTCTGTTAGAATTTAATTGTTGATAGTACACTTGAAGATAAAAGTAAATTTATTCTTATGTCAATATTTATAATGAAATATTTTATTGCCTATTTGATATTATTAACTTTGATAGCATTCCGAGTACTTAGTATGATTATATTTAACGTACAATAAAAAGAATAAACTAATGACAGGAAATCTAAATTAAATTTAGTTAAATAAAAGTTTCGAGTAGTTATTGATGGAATTATAATTTTAAAATACAGATTTTTAATCGGTTTTATGCTATAAAGGACAAAGCCAAACTATCGATTTTTTTTTTTTTTTTTTTTTTTGTTGCTGCAAAATTGTTTTATTTTTGATAAAGTTTTTCAATAATGTTTTTAAATTTGCCCGAGCAAATGCTTATAAAATATAACTTACTTGGAAATACTTAATTTTTTTTTTAATTGCAGACAGTATATTTGAATAGGGACTTTAATAGTCCCTGACTTGTTCTAGTCGAAAAGATATATATAAGCAAATAAGTGAAATTGCGCGATATTTTTACCGATTAATCATTACGACGTTTATCCAAACAGTTTTCCGTCTATCTAATCAATATATCAATATTATACATTCAAATTGCTTGGCGTAGTTAAGGGATATTGTATGTTCTTAATATAATCCGTGTTTATACATATATATGTATGTATATATGTATATGTATATGTATATGTGTATGTATATAATATGGATAAAATACGATCATGTGATCATGTTTTATTGTATTTTGATGGAATCAGAAGAGTTTCTCCTCACACTTTTTAATTGAGCGATTCTAATTCACGATAAATATTGGATATTAGAGTGTCGATAAAATGTATTTGCGCGATAATAATAGTTGGGCTAATAATATTAATAGCTTCGCTTTGAGAATCGGGCGATTAGAGTGTCGCCGATCTTTTAAATCTCAATTCAGATATATTTATAGTATCGATTGGAATGGAAAATATTAAATTGATTTGTAAATGACTGGGTAGAGGACGGTCTCCTTTGAAAACGTATCACGTAAAATCGTAAAAGCATCGCTGAATCATTCAATTGTAATGCGACTTACGGGGGGGGGGGACTATCAAAGTAGTGAATAATGTACAGTTCCTCGACACATTAAGCGAGATAAAAGATTAATGATGAACGCGAAGATGATTTTAATAAGGATGTGGCTGTTGGTAAATTGCAATAATCAAAGGTAATGCTTATGGCGAGTAAGGATGGGAATTCAGATGGAATTTCATATTCATTAAACACTATGCGTCCATTGTGAATTATAAAATGAAAATTCAAGGAGCAGAGTCTCGTTACGGACCAAGATGAATTGGTTGGTTTTCACGCGTTGGGTTAACCAATCACGATGACATGGGTGCGCGCCTCTGATATATTCAAACCTGAGTAATTGCTCGGTACTAGGGCGGATTATGCGAATATTTTCTCGATCCTACTGAAAATAGAGTTTGGAGATGAATATGCCGAGACAGATTCATGCTGGGGGAAAGTATTGAGGCTTTCAGAATGAGAATAGGGTCTGCTGGTACATCGTCGGTACATCGAGGCAGGGTTGCGTGGTAATCTCTGCGGATGGCAAGAAATGGCCGGGATATTCAACTTGCAATGTAATTGGGAAGACACTGTAAAAATCCCGTAGCAGCTTGTAAAAACTTTGAATAAATTCACGCCAATTTGGCCAAAGTCCAATCGAGTTTGCATTTACATAAGTTTTCATGTAAGTATTTACAGTTACGTAAGTCTTTATGTAATAAGTATGGGTGCGCATTGGCGTGTGTATTGGCCGTTTATCGAATGTATTAAGGCCAAATGGGATTTTATTTGCAGTGCACTGACCGTGAAAATCTCAATACGGTAAAGTAAGTATTCTGTATTGCTTGAACGAGTGGTGAAATCATTAGATACGAGTAAAGGAATATTTTAGCAGAAAGCAAGTGACTCTTACACATTTGCTTTAGGAAAATGATATTGTAACTATACTAGCTCGTTACCATTCGCTCAATAATATAATTAAATTCGAGTCAATTTATCGATCTTGTACACTTCTCGTAAATATAATACCTATAATAATCGCGTAAATAGAGAATATCAAATTATCATTATAAAATTGATATCATTAATATAATATGTAGTACTTTGTTGAAAATTGACTTTATGCGCAATTTAATAAGAATCCAATGTCCATCTAATAATAAAGCTCGGTTAAAGAAAAAAAAAAAAAGTCAGTCTATTAATTAAATATTTATTATTTATCTAAATTTATTAAACATATATAAGCACACTGTGCCCTACCAATTATTATTCATGCTCTCAAATTACGTACATTAGACTCATAACAAATCACATTTCATACTTAATTTTTTATCATCGTGCACGCATTTACAGACTTTTCAATTATTCATCAATTAGTCATTCAATTGCCAATAATAATACTTTCATTAAGTATTTAGCCATTGTGATTCTAACAATCTGGCATTATTGAAATTAGTACCTCTGTCCCTCTCACTCTTACTTGTTTTACTGCCTACTCACCCCCTTCCTCTTTGCTGCCTTACGTGGAAAAATTGGCACATTGATGGCGATGAAAAATACTGATAAGCCGTAAATTGTTGTATTAGCTAGATAATGAAAGAATATTATGTAAGAAATCTAGATTTTCTCTTTACAATCCGCAACGTATATGAGAGGAAATATTTTATAAAATTTTAATTACAAAGTATAAATTTCATTGAATTTGACATTCTATGCATAATTATACAGTTTTTATTTATAAATAAATATATATATATACACACAAGCTCATGTAAGGTTGTACGTAATTTTACGATTTAGAACCAATAATGTAACGGATGTTCTATTATGTTACACTTTTCCTTGAAAAAATGAAATTTTAAATTTGAAGGAATTAATTAGAAAATTATGTGCGCATTCGAATACATCAATGCAAATAAATACGATGAAAAAGAAACGTATGCATAATTGAAATTGTCGATATATTTTCGTTGAGACGAATGAGCGGGGGACAATAAAGAGACCTTTGTTTCATGTTTGCCTGTAATAATCAAGTAAGACCAATTAATTGCGCTAAAGGCTAACAACAACTTAGTTCTTGTATCGGAGTTGGTTATTATCCTTGAAGTTAGTCAGCACAAGTACATCAATTGTATTTCAAGAAGAATTGAGCCAGATGTATTAAATAAAATTTCAATTCTACATTTTTATTTAGTAAATTCATAGCCGAGTAATAAATAGGCGACATTGTCGTAGACAAACTTGGACTGACTGCAGCATTCCATCATTGATATGAAACAACAGTTGGTGAACACATTTTTCTTCAAGACTAATGTTAACGAAAAAGAAAATAATTCATATCGCACGTACAAAAGAATCAATCGTTTACATTAATTATTGAAGTTATAGTAAGAGCATATCTTTTAATAATGTTATGTTTTTTTTGCTTTAATAATTTACAATTATTATATTATATGTTTAAGACGTAGCTTTTACTATGGAAATTAAAATTTTCATTTTATGAAATTCGTAATAGCTAGAAAATGCCTAGAAATGAGTGAAAATCGGGTCTAAACAATTTTCACGAATACCCACCAATTGAACTGTGTGTAACAATGAAATAATCTATCTGTTATTCTGCATAAGAAGACTTTTTCGAAGGAAATCTCGTTAATACTATAAAAATATAGACAGTCTAAGGGTTTTATATTTATTACTTCGATAACATTAGACATGTCTAGATGAAAACAGCACAAATAAGGTAATTGGAATTTCTACTTCTAAATTACAATTAAAAGGAATAATCATAATCTTACATACAACGGGGCATACAAAATAGTAATTAAACGATAATAAAATAATACGATGCTTAATGGCGAGTGAGCGAGTGAGCGAGAATTTTGCATTTATCGTTACATATTGTTAATACATTTACTTACGTTATGAATTTGCATTTTCAGCCATTGTAATGCGCAGATTTTGTATAATTACAATCGATTATGATAACTGGGCGTCAATTATTAACTATTCCCGACCCTCGCAAATAATTCAATATATTCATAACTGACATTCTCTGGCTCTCACGTTTCACAATTCGAATTTACTTTGGCTTTGTGAAAGTGACAGATTGCCGAGAAAAATAATACATCTTTAGAATCGGTGTTGATTTCAATGAGCGTAAGAATAAGTAATATTTGTATGCGAGATAATTCTGAATTCTAATATTGAACGACGCACATGTGGTTTAAGAAATTTTTATTTAGATAATCCGAGTAATGGATTAAATACATTACCATTTTCATAAAGTAAATTGTAATTACCACGTTAATGAATTAATAACGTTATCATAATTAACTATTGTAATTAATAGAATTAATGGGTTAATGTTCTTATTGAATGTTGTTTAGTAAATTAGAAAAAATTGTAATGTTATATTAATTAGCGACACTATGTTTGAATATGTAGGCGATATTTGCTATTAATATAGCCATTATTAATGTGTATACAATGTTTAATTATTTTTTCAATTATTGATACGTAATATCGGTGTGTAAGGCTGCGAGTATATATTTTTGAAAAACATATAATACCAACAGATTACAAGTACAAAATTGTCGATAGTGTGTACATAGCCCAAAATGTGAATTTTTAAATTTTATATTTTTTTTATTGGACATACGCTTTATTTGTTTAATTTTAATTGTATGTATTTTTGGTTCCATTATTAAAACATCTTCGCGTTTTTTCTCCCCCATTCTATTTCTTAGATCAGCAGTTTCAATTTGTGTTTGATTAGTAAATTTTACAATTGTATTTATTTGAAATATTTTTCAAACTTCATATTTACGTAAAATGTTTCATAAGCATACACATAATTTGTTTTGAAATTCCTGTTTGAAATATTATTCAGCCGTTGATTAGAAGCAGCATTCAATAATAGATTTGAGTAAGTTGAATGGTAATCCAAAAAATAAATGTCATTATACAAATTTAATAATACTGGGAGGCTTGATAGCGATTGGAATTAAAATTAAAATTACCAGCTCCTATTGTAAAATCATAATTGCAATTTAAGTTGGAAGGTATTAAGCGGGAACTCGTATCCTCCTGAGCTCGGAGTAAGATTTTCGCTTCTTCTCGCACCTTCGATGCCCCATATTCCCGAAAAATTGCCAATTCATCGCCAATTCTTATCGCAAATGCCGACCCACACTAATGACTGGGACAGTATATGAACTCACAAATATTCAAGTTCAATGTTTACAGTGTACAATTGGTCAACGCGTGTAATATTGCGGTCCTCTTACTGAAACTCCTCTAATATATTATTATTCTTTATTGTATCGTCCGTAGCCTAATTCGCTGCATACATATATTCCAGTAATTTCATGTACTCTTCAATGTAGCGGACAGAGCATACGATTAATGGGTCAGATGGCTCGCCATATTCCTCTCTCGGCGTCTAAGGTTAGGTTGGTTGCTGGTTTTGGTCTTGTTGATGCATTCAACAGCCAATGGGTGACGAAACAATGCCTAAGATAGTGAAATAACTGTTATCATCTCGGAGATTTTGTTTAGAAATTTTATATTATATGCAATCTTTATTTGGCTACAAGTTAATTAGAATTCGAATCCCCATACTTTACGAAATAATACAATCGATTATAATTCTATCTCTTGTTTTGCCCGCAATTCTCTGTAAGCAGTAATTATTACGATTGATTGATTGGTGTATTACTTTTATTTATTTATTCATCAATATTTATCATCAATATATTATCAATGTTTTAGGTATTTTATTTATTATTTATTTATTATATTTATTTATTATTTTATTTATTATCAATATTTATTTATTATCAATAGTTTAGGTATACATATACACATATCTATATACATACACCCATGTATACATATATATATATATATATACATATATATATATATATCAGATAAGTTTTAATCAGTCAAAACATTGCTTTATTTTGTAGGTTTGGTAAATAAATAAATAAAGATTTGATGAAAACTATAGCTATTGAGGACAATTCCAAGTTGTATATTTTGCGTATAGTAATTGCATATACATTTATTAAAAGTTGAATGTTAAGAAAATTATTTTCAAATTTTAATAATGAACATGACTTTTTGTGAATTTAGTTTATTTATACATAAATAAAAATTTCTTTGATCTTATATATTCATATAGGCCTTCGATATTTGAGATTTTATATTGGATGTACAGCTTGTGTCAGATTTTTAAGTTTTTAAATCAAGTCTTTAAATGTTTAAGTTTAATTAGTGTTTAATGCGTAAGAATTCATGTCTTACTATTAATTTCTTAATTTTCCGCTTAATTAATTTGTCGAAGCCAATATTTATTCGCTCTTTACAAATATATTTTCGAATAAAAAAAATAAAATAATGCCTAATAATACATGTGTAAAAGCTACGATTAAATGTATAAAAATATATGGAGCAAAGGACTATTCGATGATCTATTTTTCCGATTTAAAACTGCTTTATAGTTTCAATTTGACATGAATGTTTTGAAAAATCAGTAAAAATTTATTTAAGAATATAAATATCGAAATAAGTAAGAAATAATTGTAGAAACAAATATATGCATAATTTGCAAATACGGAAATTATTAGTACAAATTTTGCGATAAAATCAATTATACAAAAGAAAAATTTTTAACATTACCACTCTATAGGAATAACTGGTACTTTAGATTTATCAACGACATGTATTTTCCCCATAAATACAACGAAATTACGAAATAAACATAGGAAAGTATAGGAATCCAATAAAAGTAATCTTTAAGATGTTCATGCATAGAGATTATTGTTATTTTTATATTACATATTAAAATATAGTTTCGGAGAATTAATATACTCGTGCAACGTGATACGAGAGACATAATTAATATCCGTAACAATTTAAAAGCAATGAATTAAAAAATTACGACCCTGCAATCACGTTAAAAACTGATAGTATATTGTAATATCAATTAATTTTTATTGTCAGTAAAGTGCAGTTTTTATTTGTTTTTAATATTCATTTAAAGGTTTACGATATAAATAGAATAGAAGATAATTGCAAGGGTACGACTATAAAACGCCTATAATTAGTAATTTTACGTAACGGATCTATAATGAAAAGCTTTGATTATGAAGCTCAATACATACAATTATAATATAATAATTGTCATGTGCACTTCGCATTGTTTACATTTATATGTAAACGCCGAAATTGCATATATAATTTGACATAAACAACTTTTGCAAGCTTTTTATTGAGCATTATCGTGTACATTAATCGCATAAAAACTAAGAGATCATAATCTATGAGCGGCAATTTTGATACCATAATCTCGAGAATGAAATATTAAGAAATTAAATTTTTATTCACAATTCTCGAAATAAGTCAGTAAATAATGTCACTCTGATAATAAATAATTTCGCATTTTTAAACGAAAATTTTTATCTATTATTGACACATGTTTTTGAAATTGTATAAAAGCCACTTTGCCAATAGTTATAAACACTGTCAACTTAGACGCAGTTTTTGCGAAACCTGCTATATATTTCAAAAAAGGATGGCCAAAATGTTTAAATTACGATTCGAATTTAAATGCCTGGCAGCTTGAGACTTAATATCCAAAATAATATCAAGATCGCTTCAAACTTCAGCGGAATTATCTTTTAATTCGTTGTCTTTTTAGATTCTGTACTTTTACAATAAATTCGTACTTAATTCACCGTGACATTTAGACCACACTACCAATGTCACGAAGAATTAAGCTTCAACGATAATTATATTTCTGTCCGAAACATAAAATTCCAACTTGCTAATATAATTATAGAGGATTAAAAATCCTAAAATTCTTTATCAAGTTGGAGAATAATAACAAAAACTCCTCTTACTAAAAGAAAGAGAAACAAGAATTTAAAGATGAAAGGAAAAGTCAAAAAACAATAATCTGTAAATCTTCTTCTTCTTCTTCTTCTTATTATTATTATGACAATTGTTATTATTATGACAATTGTTATTATTATAAAATAGTGTAATGTAATAATGCGACGTTATTCTACGAATTAGTAATGCAATCTCAAATACTTTATTGTAAAGTTATAATGTTTTTAACGTAGCAGAAAAAAATTATAATATTCAATATACGTTTTATTATTTTCCGGAATTAAATTTTACTTTCTAATGAAAGTCTACTTTTAATGAAAGTTCTTTGAATTAATGTACGCAGCTACACTATTTCTACAACCTGCAATAAACAAGAAATAACGTTTCCCCCTACCAAAGTCAATTGTCATTATTACCTATCAATATCAATATCTTAAAGTTTAAAGATGATAAACAACATTCGTTATTGAAAACAAACTTGAGTAAAATTCTCGCACACGTGGCACTTATTCGAAATTTTTGAAAATGTCATTTTATATTTTTATACATGTTATAGTTTACTTAATAAATATATGCATTAGGCATGCAATGATTTTTAATTAATTTAATGTACTGATGGGATATTTAAATGCGCGTATTAATGTAGCAACAACGGCATAAAATTTTATTTACTCTTATTAATGATTATTAATAAATGTATTAAAAAAAAAATTCTAACTTCCAGTTGTGGAGCAAAACGCTGTTTCAATTTTCAATATTTTTCAAAGATATTATATTAATTAATCCATTTATGTATATAAAAAAAAGTATTGATCTATGCTTGTAAAGTAAATAATACATCATATTGTCAGAAATTGAATTAATTCCATTATACGAGTATTTGAATGTTTAGATGATATTTTTTAAAACGTTGTTAAATTTCATTTTACTTTCAAAGGAATTGAATCAAATAGATAATTATGATTTTTGTATATTGTATTTTAAAAGATTTAGTAAAGCTATTAGAGGATTTTAAGAAGTCATTTTTCATATTTTGCTTATACGTTTATTTGGCTTTGTTCCTAACATAAAAATGTATCAATACATTTATTATTGAAAATTTAATGCACAGAGAAATAAATACTTTTATATAATAGTACATATTATTAAAAGTTGCAATAGTTTGATTATAGATATATCGAGCACAGAAATATAAATTTCATTAAAATTTTTTCTTTTCGTTAATAATATAATCAATGATTTTCAGCTACTAATAATATATATTTCATTGTATCATATTCTGCGTATAAATTAATTAAATTAGAAATTTAATAAATACATTAAATCATACTGAAATCTCTTAATAATGCAAAATATTTAAATTCAAATATGTAAATATACGTACGATTTCATGTGCGCGTGCACTTTCCTCAATAAGTATTTTACGATAAGATATTTTTAAAGAAGAATTAGTAAATAAATTCCCTTGCATCCCTTGAGAGCTCAGAATATATATAGAATAAGCATGTGAAAGGATTTTTCTCAAGATCAAGCAAAATACATGAGTTTTGATTCGATTTTTAGTTATTTTCTTACTCTTTCTAAGCAGCTGAGGCTTTGCAGATTGCAGATGATTGCAGATATTTGAATGAAATTTTAAAAAGCCATGAACGTTAAAGATTCTAACATGATAATCCCATGGTATTACAAACTAATTGACAGTGCATTTGGCTGTAAAAATTTGTAAGCAACGTCTCGGCTTCACTCACGTAGTTATATAAAAAAAAAAATAGCTTTAAAGAATTGATAATGTTACGAAATTACCTACTAATTGCAATTGATAGTGTATTAATGTAGATAAA
This sequence comes from Ceratosolen corneri, assembly GCA_030522565.1. Taxonomy (NCBI): domain Eukaryota; kingdom Metazoa; phylum Arthropoda; class Insecta; order Hymenoptera; family Agaonidae; genus Ceratosolen; species Ceratosolen corneri. The sequence continues at coordinate 24,052 of JAPYYT010000918.1, forward strand.
ATCTTAGTCCATTAGAACAATTTCGAGGCTATTCTCATGTCTATTTATCTTTGATATTCTATTAAATGTGAAACCATCGAATTAACTTAAAAAATATCAAACGAGTAACCTTTCGATCACTTCGGCTCAGGTAGAGATAATACTCGAACAATGGCCTTATCAATTCAAGTTATCATTATTTCTTCTCCAATTTTTACACTATAACCAATAGTTTCTTGTTATTATATTAGAATGGACTACAAGTTATTGTATTCTCCATTCGCTTGTGCTAATATCATTAAGACTGAATACTTTGATTAGTTAACCGAGAGTAAGACTTAAAATCTTTAGCGTCTGCACAGTTTAGTTTTCCTCTCTGTCGCTCATATTTCTAAGGTGTTTCTCCTTTAAGGTATATGTCTTTCACTTTTTCTCTCTTGCTTGCGTTATGTTTCTATATATTTGATATTTTTTCTCTCCCTCTTACTTGACTTTACGTATTATGTATAATCGAAGCAAAACTGCCATACTTCAACCCTACATTTCCTACTTTCATTCTCTCTTGACAGAGGCTCTCTCTCTCTCTCTGTCTCTCTCTCTCTCTCTCTCCCTCCCCCTCCGTTACCCAAAATTTTTCAAAACTATTTCAATCAATATATTTCTTTGTTTACTTTCTATAATCGTAGACTATTTGTAATTAAACAAATGTATATATATATATTATAATTTTTATAATAAACTATTTTAAAATAAAAAAACAATTTTTACTATTGTATTACAATCTTTATCTCAATTGTAAATTAATAATAATAATAATAATAATAATAATAATAATAATAATAATATGACAAGTAATATATGTTTACCTGTCATTAAGCCAGAAATCTTCAAGCTGTAATACTTGAGATATATGTAAAAGTTTCAAAAAGTTTATTCATTATTTAAATAGTTATTCTTCACGTGATGACGCTGATCTATCTTATATATCTCTGTCACAAATAGATTTTATGATGATGTCAAATTTCAGGATATACATTTTTATGGTGCTATTATTAATTACATCAGAAGCAACATTAAGTATGAAATATAGCATCTTCAAAGAAATGAAATAGATAAGTAACATTGTTCTTCAGACGTCAATGATTTTCCGAGAAATTTCAAGTTCAATCTTCAAACTGAGATATTTATTAATTATTTGCTGTCGTCTCATCCTAAATGAGCAGGTAAACTTTTATTTCATTGAAAAATCTAATTATAAGATATAGCATCATTTGATTTTTAATTATAAATATATGTATTTAAGTTTCAATTGAATTGAGAAATTAATGATATAAAAATACAAAATTATTTACAAACAATAAAGAGAAAATAATTCAAACGTATAGATCAATATTTATAATATAATACAAAAATTCCAAGGACTTATTTCAATGATGTTTTATTGTGAAGTTTTCAAGATCTTTAAATATATTTCTCTATATTTTCTGACACTCGATATATATATTTTACCAAGTAATCTTTTCTATTACAGAAGAAAATAACGTTTGTAATAGAATGATTTTGCATACGTTACACATACAACAATTGTTATTAGTATATGGACGCTAAATCATTCACTTCACTTCATTCTGATATTAACTCATCACTTTTATCTATATTTTGTTCATGTCATTTACCTTAAATCTTGGCCAATAAAAAAAGAAAGAAAGAGAAAAAAAACACAATAAGTGATTATAATCTAGACAACTAATTTCTTTTAACATTTTAAAATATAATTTTCAATTGTAATATTTCTATGCAGTTTTGGAATTAAAATTGTTAAAAGTTGACCGAGTAAGAGTACAAAAAATTAAAATTACACGTCACTTGTAAATTTTATTATTTAAGGAAGGAGGAATAATTCATAAGAATTAAAGAGTATTCATTCGAATAAGTTTATTATCATTTGACAACTTTCTCTTGTTACCAATTTGTCCAACAATTATTAAAAAAAAAAAAAAATAATTCATTTAAATACGTTTTAAGTTATCAGTATAAAGTAAAATCTGATGTGATACATAATTTTTTTAATAAAAATAACAATTAATTTATTATAATATTATATTGCTATTTTATTACAGCTGAATTAATCAAATTATTACTGCATTTTATTTATTTTACTTATACTATTAATAATGATAAATTAGTTTATTTATAATTATGTTGATTTTTTTTTTCAAAATCTTTGTATGCAAGGATTTTCGTTTTATTTGAATCAATAGCCAATCGAATCTACATAGATATGATTTTATCCTAAAATTCAATTCAGAGTCTCATTTACTTTCATTAATTGTTACCTAATTTGATTTGATAAAATAATAGTTTTAATTATCAAGATATATTATAATTACATAGATTACCATATTCATATTTCGAATATATTAACAATAATACTTGTACTATATATAAAAATCTACAGAGTGTTTTCTCGGTATTGTCGATCGAATTTTTAAGCAAACTTTAACTAACGAACAACAACGAGGATAGAAGAAAAACCAATAGATTAAAGATTTTATCAATTAAAACTTTTTGTTTTTATTATATAATTTCATTTTATTGTGATGATTGTCTCGTGTTTTGTATATGCCAATTGAAAAATATCTTTAAAATTTTATTAATAGTTTGTTAAACCCCAATGATATTGATAAAATGAAAAATTATCTATCATAAATTACAATCATATTTATTAATAATTAAAAGTAAGATGGTATTATTCAGATCAGGTTCCCGCAGACCGAAGTTTCTATCATTGATTAGTACCTTATCTTATCATATTTAAGGCATTCAAAAGTGAAGCTTTATAAACGCAGGAGAACAATACAAAGTACAGAGAAATTTAGTGTCAGCATGAGGATTCACGTACAAACTAATCTTCTGCTGGTCTTGATAATCAATGGTATGTGTTTATCAATACTTAGCATCCAAAAAATTTCGAATGCTTGTTATTTATTATATATTATTGAGCCAATTTACAAAATATACATACATACATATACATACGTACATACGTATATATATGCCAGTGAGTGAGTGCGCGATTGAGTGAGCGAGTGGGTGAGTGAGTGAGTGCGCGATTGAGCGAGTGTGTGTGTGTGATGTATAACTGGAATTCGAAATAATTTATATATATATGCATATGTATTTATATGTGTGTGTGTGTATATACATACGAATAGATAGGTATATTGAATTAATATTGAAATAATTAGACTTTTAAATTATTATCTGAGTTTTTTATCAAAACATAATTTTTGTCAAAATAAATCAATGCAATTGTTACGTATGATATCGATAATAATTCTTCATATTACGTTCTATATACTGTAATAACGAATCGCCTTACCAATCTGTTTACAAATTTAATTTTACAAAATTGAGTCTCCGATCCCGTATACTTTTAAATTAATTAATTACACGCCTCATATAATATTAATTTAACATTATGCAACGATTATAGTTTTTATATACATATAACATTTCAAAAAGAGGAACTATTTTGATTTTCAGCACCTGTTTAAACTTGTGTATTCTATTTTTAATTACAATATATGATTATAGATACATTACATATCAAGTTTAAATACAGCACGCGCGTGTAAATTGTAAAAGAATGTGTGCGCCATTCAAAAAAGTTATAATTATATTTGTATATGCCAGTATTATTGGAGGAAACTGTAAAATAAAAAAAGATACGGTCCAAAAATAATATAACATGATTATTATTCGGCAGACATATAATGAGAATATAACCTAACGATCGAGTTTACTTGTGAATTTTTATGAATATTATAGAGCTATTTGAGTATTGAAAAATTAAGAAAAATATTAATGTAAAGTTGAAAGTACGTTAAATCATATACGAATTTGTGCCAAAGTCGTCTATTCTTTTATTGGAATTTGATAACATTTTATTGACAATGGATTAATACTCGTTTTCTGTATCTTAGAATATGTATAAGTATTAATTATATTGTTTTTTTTTTCTTCCTTTTTTATTTTTAATGTTTGCTACATCTGTGGAATGCTTTTGAAAAAGTTGTTTTGAAAAAGTTTTTGAAAAAATATAAGATTTTAATCGACGACTGATGTAGATCTTGCTATTGTCAATAATTCATTTACCAATAATCATTATATTCGAAAGTAAATGAACAAGTATTCTGTTTTAATATACTCTATATTTTTATGCACCTTATATACAAATTTGTAAATACTTCAATTATTGAGAGTTTCTTCTTTCATTAGAATTGCCAGCATCACAGCTACTGATAATGTTATACTGTAAACCTATTCAGTAATATTGTGATTTACGTCCTAATAATGATGTCCAATACTCCCAATGTAGTTGTCATTAAGTGCACGTGAATTTTTTTTTAGCCTTCGCCAAGATCGAGGCCTTGAATATCTCCGCCGCGGACTTGCAACTTTTCAACACCGATGGCGGACTTTGGGTGCTGGACGATGACAATAAAATCGTCCAAGCTACAACCGAACTCCCAAACGTCCTCGACTCCATGCTCATCTCCATGAGCTCCCACGTCAAGTTCTACCTGTACACTCGGAATCTTACGGGCAATTACGAGACCCTGACAATTGGCGACGTGCAGGCCTTGAATCTGTCGACCTTCGACGCGACTCGAGAGACCAAATTCTTTGCTCACGGCTGGATGAACTCGAGAAAGAGCAAATCCTGCAAATTGATCAGAGAAGGTAGGCATTATTCACTTTAGGCCACGCACACGCGCGCAATATTAACGATCACTTTTGCACAGCCTATCTCGTCTACAATGACTTCAACGTCATAATCATCGACTGGGGCAAAATAGCCAAATCGACGTACATTTGGTCAGCGACGCACGTCGTCCAGGTCGGCAAACACGTGGCCAAAATGATCGACTTTTTAGAAGAGCAAGGAATGGACCTCAACACAACCACCCTCTCGGGACATTCTCTGGGCGCTCACATCGCCGGCTTGGCTGGCTATTACGCCAAGAACAAAGTCAACTACGTCGTAGGTACGCTCATTACCCAAAATCCAAGCTCAATTAGCCGAGATCGCGAGAGTTTAATATCCGTTCTTGGAGTTTGGAATTTTCGAAAAATTTCCCCCGGCTGTAGTTAACGGTAGGCGATGCTCCCCAGGTCTGGACCCGGCGCTGCCCCTCTTCTCCTTTGCCGGAGTGGGCTCGAGGATATCGACCCAGGACGCGCAGAAGGTCGAGATCATTCACACGAACGCGGGCTTCCTGGGCTTCCTCGCGCCCATTGGCAACGCGGATTTCTATCCGAACGGTGGCAAGCGCCAGGTCGGCTGCTCGGTCGACTTTGGTGGCTCCTGCTCCCACTCCCGCTCCTACGAGTTCTTCGCCGAGTCCATCGTAAGCGAGGTCGGCTTCTACGGGATGAACTGCAAGAACTACTCGAGCTTCGTGCACGGCAACTGCGACGGCAACATGTGCCTCATGGGCGGCGACAAGAGCTACCTCATCACCGCCGGCACCTACTTCCTCGGCACCGGCACCTCCTATCCCTACGCCAAGGGCATCGAGTAGGACGGGTACTCGGGCCTCAACGTCCTTACTTCTTCCTAGAGACGAGGCTCCTGCAACTCATAACCCATCCACTACTACCCAACTGTAATGAATTCTATTAAACGACTCTTTCTCATAATACAATGTGCTACGATTTATTGAATGTGTGTGTGTGTGTGTGGAGCAACGCCGCGCACGCCGATACACGTATACGCGACCGCCTGAGCATTATATTATAAACATGTATATATTGCATCTTCATTAAACATTATAAAATCAATGCTGCCTTTGGTATTCATAATATCCGAGTCCATTAATGATAAATAAGAGTGAATTGAGTGTCATCACCGTGTGCTTGAGTGGGCCTCAAGAATGATGCATCGACAGTTGCAAAATGACAGGGCCAAGGAGCAAACGAATGAAGGGTAAGAAGCGAATATTATTGAAAGTTTAGGTAATTGTGTGACAAAATGGCATTGGGATTGGATAAATACGCGCGTCAGAGTGACTTTACCGAGCGACAAACTATTCGTTTGCCTCAACTGCAAACAGACTCGCGCCGATTCATGGCGAATGGCGACGAAAAAATGATAAGACTCGCGTAAAAAACGCAATTGTTTCCACTCGTTCCAAAACTAGTTTGGCAACACGCTGGACCGATGAGACATGCAAATTGCCCAACAGCTGATAAAATAAGGCATTTGCGCGTAATTCGTGCGAGCTTGGCCGTCGTCCGTTAATACTCGTCGGCATCCTCGAGTGTTTGAAAATTGAAAAAAACAAAGAAGGGAAAGAGAGTTGGAAACAGACGTCCGGTGAAGAATTAGAGCTGTAAGGTCCGCGGTATCTATCAACGTGTAGGACGGCTCCATTTATCAGCCAATAGCTTTTGTTGCCACCCGCCGATCCTCGCAACAACTGACCCGAGTTCCCGGGCTCCGGGCGACCCGCCGAGCGACAATTCCATCGCGGCCTCCTCTCCCCCCTTGCATCGCTCGCCGATTTATTTTCTCCCCTGCCGAGAACGAGCAGCTCGAGGAGTAGTGACTTCGACCCTCGCCACGCACACTCGAATGCTCGCGAATTAAAATTCCCGATTAAAAGTGCATCCTAGCCGTTCGACTATGAATCCGCGCATATTTGTCTATTTATTTCCTCCGACACTCTCATTCAACTCTTAATCCTGCCTCCCTTCTTTATCTCGGCCCTTCTTCTTCTTCTTCTTCTTCTTCTGATTCTTTGCTCTCTCTCTCTCTCCTTACTTTTGCGCTAAAAACTCACGAAGCTTGTGCGTTGCCTCATAGTTATTTGGCTTCTTCGTAACCCAAGCTTTTACACCTCAATGTACAAAAGCACTACGCACTACAACACTAATACCAATCGCCACATCAATTGTTATTTATTATGTGTGCTATAAAGAAATATTATAATTTCAATATTTATTCTGCATATATATACATATATATTTGCTTTATTCGTGTGTCGTGTGTTGACATGAGCTCGAATAAAAGTCCCCTTTTTAAACATTCACTGTGCGTGTCCATTAATTTTCAATTGCAAATAAATATGCTTAATTTCGTTAAAATTATATTGTCCATAATTTCCATTGTCACAGTATGTAATTATTCGTTTTTTCTGAGCTTGATACCAGTAAGTTGGAATAAGCATCTGACGTACATGGCATTTTACTAATTCGGTAATAAATGTAAATGAGGATGGTAATCGAGTGGAAATCAGTTTCATTGAATGAATTAATCTTTAATAGATAAGGTTTGATATTTTCCACAAATACGGGAGAAGGAAAAGAAAAGAGAAGAGCGCAAATTAGCTTAATCGTCAATATCCAGCTGTGAAATGTAAATGCAATTGAAATTACGCAATTATTGCGCGACTACAGGCGAGTGCGAGTAACGTATCATGGATTGATTTGATTTTTAAATTTTTTCGATCGATCGCAATCACATTTATCTTATGTGCCTCGAATTTCACGGAAATTATTGTTTACCTTTACATTAAGTTCATGATTACAAAGCTCATTCGAAGCAGTTGTTTATTTTTTTTATTAATGCACGCACACGTCGTGCGAGATTTTGACGGGGAGAATAAGCCGGAAGCGATTAAATCGTAATATACGTCATGATCTATATTTGATGGTGAAAATCTCTTTGAACTTTTTAATATTCATGTGTGTCAATTGACCGTTTTTTTTTCCATCTTTTCTTTGTGCATTAGCAGCTACTTAGCCAAATTTTACTAATAACAGGACTATGAGCGCACTTACACGCCCGAATGAGAAAGTTCAGAGTTGAGTGAACTTTGAATTTATTCCGCTTATTATTAACGATTCAAGATAGTAGCACAAGTATTATCAAAAAATGATGGATATATGGTGCAATTAAAGTACTCTGCATTATTAAGAAATGGGCGAATGAAGGAAGGGACGGAGGCTTGAAAGCAATATCTTTGTCGCATTCAAAATGCTTGGCGTGAAAAGCCAAACTCATCGTTATAATTGAAAAGCTATTGTTAACATAAACAATGAAATTAGCATTTTATTTCTCAATGTTTATTTGCACATTCGCGAAACGAAGCCACGCTAATGCTCTCGATATTTGATTAATAAAAATTTGTAAAAGCATTACTTGCACAGCTTATCGATAAACGCCAAACAATATGTACTTACCGAAGTGCGTCAATGCACATGTGCGGACTACCTAGTAAATCTCGGCAATGTTGATCAATCACTTGTCATCTCTAATCTCTAATCTCTAATCGCCAAGTCTTTTGAGAATTTCTGCCACGACATTTGCCATTTGCCTCGACCCCTTGCCGACCAACTTCGAGGACCACGTTCGAGGACCACGTTCGACGAGGAACACGTCCTGGAGGAAAAGTGGATGCAATGCTCATGCGAGCGAGAAAGAAAAGAAACTTATCCCCTCTTCATTTCCATTCTCGTAGGCTTAATTCGGCAAGGAGTTCACTCGGTAGCGCCTAGCCGGTCATTAAAGCCATATTGTTTTAAGCAATCTGAGTCTGTATTACTCTCAGTTATGATTCACTATGAATTTACGCTGAATACTCTCAATTATTGCCATTAAAAGCAAGTTTTTATAGCCCACGATCTTCCAGGCCTTAATCATCATTCACCACATTCTCTTTCGACATCCTGAAAGTAAGCGGTCGCCTTCTACCAAAGTGGCCTCCTCTCTAAAAATCTCAAATCACTCGCCAATGAAATGAAACTAATGATCAATAATTGTGATGAGCTCCTGTTTAAAACAGAGGACATTTGTGTAAGCGTTAGGGATTATTATTATTACGTTATTCGTTAGGGACTCAAGGTGAATTATTTGCCGCGATCGAAATGCTTCGGCACTGGCAAGTTGACTTGCTCGTGTCATGGCACGTCGAATCCACGAGATCAAGTCCCTGTAATTGCAGACGAGAAATGGGAAAATAATCTAACAGCTAAATCGTAATAATACGGCCAAGCCTCGTACTTGACATTGTGCCTCTGCTCGCCAGTCTCGCGAGCGCGACGCCATCTTCGCGACGAAGAAGACCAAGTGTGTGAGCGTCGCCAACGAGCTGCCGCCTCAACAATAATAATAATAAGCATGAATGCGGCTTTGGTCGAGCATTACGAAGGGAGACCGAATTACTTGCTTTTTTCTCGAAAAGCCCAGTTTTTCGCAGCAAAAGCCTCGAGGATGAGTGGCCCCAGTAGTGGATGTTGGGAAATATTTCTCGATGTTAAGCTGGAAAAGGCGTCGATTTTTGATGATTTAATTTCAGAGGTTCAAAATTTTATGGAGTAAAATCATTGCAAGATTAGTGATATCGCTGTGGACAATTTTCTAAGCAATCGCACAAGCGCCATCTCCTTACTATTATTTACATTTAGGAATAAGTTGCATTGAAGTGACATTGAAATCTCTTTATGTGCTTTTACACGTTGCTCGATAATCGGCAAAATAACATGTGATTCACGAAAAATCGATATCTCGATGTATCAGTTGCTTATCCAGAATAATTTATGCTTTTTGAATTTATATTTTACTCTCGCGCTCCAATGTCCATAAATCTTCGAATTAAGTTATGCTCAATATTTACACTTAGCCAGGCACTTTTGTAGAGAATTCATGAGAACGAATATTAAGAGATTGTACGCTTATAAGGGATAATAATATCGGGCGTGCGAAATGCAGCTTCCATTATAAATCGAATTATTTATTAACGTTTGGAAAATATTTAACCGATAAATATCTGCGTATTGCTTGGCGTAACCGTGCAGGCCTGTATCGCGGCAATGTATGACGCTGTCGTCGGTTATGCCAGGTTAATCAAACAGTAAGGGCAGATAATTATAAGACTTTCAGGTGAATGGGCATCGATATTGATTGTCGAATAGCATTTGGCTATTACGCTGCCCTATCCGCGATCGTTTACAAATACAATCGATTGATCCGGCCCGGCTACATCAACCGGACAGCGTAAAATACATTTTTTTTTTTATTTGGCTCTATTCACAATTACAATTCATCACTGAAATACTAAAGTAACAATGCTGAATTATAAAATTTTACATTAAAAAATATCTCCGTTGCGTATCTCCAAATTCACGTTATAGAAATTAAATTTTCTGAAATATCCCGCCAATATGGTCTCGTAATAACCATGAAAAGCTTTATAACTAATTGATTTAATTGCAATGAATACGTATTTATCAATGTTTTGTAACATTTAGTCAATATTAAACAAGAATTTATTTTAAAAAGAGAAAATTTTTGAAAATTTTTTCCCGTTGTTCGACAACAATGTAAATAATGCTTTTATGACGTTTCGTGTAACTGTTTCCATAAATCAGAATGCCTTTTTAATTTTCGCCAAAAATCATTCATTCTAAAACGTGATTGAAGGAGAAATAAAAATTGCATTCAGAGTGGCCGAACTTTAATTACGCTCCAACATTAGGCACCGCAATTAAACGTACAAACAGACACGCAGCAACGCGAGCACACACAGAGAGAGAGAGAGAGAGAGTGAATACGGGAGCGCAATTGCTTTTTCTCCATATAAAGTAAGGAGAGGAAATGGAGACAGACTGAAGCAGTCGATGAAATCAGCAAAACTCGCAATAATCACGTTGTTTCATTATCGTGAACAACATTAAAGAGAGAGCTCGAGTGCCGGAGCAATGGAGGAAGCGAAGAAGAAGAGAGTTGCGCTACGTACACGGCCTCTTGCTAACTCTTAATAATCAAATGCGCGAAAATTGTATTTATATTACATGTCCCATACGCCCACGGAATGCGCATAAAGAAGAGAAATGTAATTGCAAGCACCAATACGTTTCAAGGTGAAATTGTATTCATAACGCATGAAGGGAGAGAAGGCATCGGTCCTGTCGAAACACAGAGTGCGACGAACGTCTGGGAAATTGGATTTAATGTTGTCAGGCCGTTCGCGTATCGGGTAACGCGCAATGCAATCTCTCCCACCCCCCACCCCACCCCCAGCCATCCACCCACTCTTTCACGGGCGCGCGCGCTTACCTC